>MAVT02000027.1:0-81442 GCA_001702395.2 Diaporthe helianthi | reverse complement strand
TCCCCTCCCCTCCCAGCCTGGCTTGTCTCTTTTCCTTTTCGTAGGCCTCCTGCCTGACACGTCTTCCATCTCATGAAATAGAAAGGAGAGCGTGACATGGCCGAGTCGTACGATGCCTTCTCGGTCGGCATGAAGGTGCGGTCAGAGGGCCTCGATGCCCACCACTCCATGATCATGATCCCCGGCGTCATTTCTACCGGTCTCGAGTCTTGGGGCACCGCTAATGCCTCTCGCCCCTACTTCCGGAAACGCCTGTGGGGGTCCTGGACCATGATGAGGGCACTGGTGATGGAGAAGGACAACTGGAAGAGGCACATCATGCTCGACCAGAAGACGGGGCTGGACCCGCCCAACATCAAGCTGCGCGCCGCCCAGGGCTTCGACGCAACCGACTTCTTCATCACCGGCTACTGGATCTGGAGCAAGATATACGAGAACCTCGCCTCGCTTGGCTACGACCCCACCAACTCCTTCACCGCCGCATACGACTGGCGCCTGTCGTACCAGAACCTCGAGGTGAGGGACCAGTACTTTACGCGCCTGAAGCTCTACGTCGAGGCCGCGAAGCTGGGCATGAACCGCAAGGTGGTGCTCGTGTCGCACAGCATGGGAAGCCAGGTCCTCTTCTACTTCTTCCACTGGGTCGCATCCGAGCAGGGCGGCCGCGGCGGGGACTCGTGGGTTGAGGACCACGTTGAGGCCTGGATCAACGTCAGTGGTTGCATGCTAGGGGCGGTAAAGGACATACCAGCAGTGCTCTCCGGTGAGATGAAAGACACGGCCCAACTCGTGAGTCTCACCATTTTTTTCTTTCTTTAATTTGGCTTACCCAAAAGATACTGACTACAAGTGTGTTGGAGAACGCCTTCGCCGTATATGGCCTGGAGAAATTCCTAAGCAGGGAAGAGAGGGCAGAAATGTTCCGCGCAATGCCGGGCATCTCCTCCATGCTCCCGATCGGGGGCGACGCCGTCTGGGGCAACCTGTCGGGCGCCCCAGACGACCTGCCGGGCCAGGAGCACTCGTACGGCTCCTTCCTGAACTTCCGCCAGGGCGTCAACTGGACCGTCCCCGAGAAGAACATGACGGTCGCCGGGACGATGGACTACCTCCTGAACTCGGCCGAGGACTGGTACAAGAACCAGATCAAGAGCAGCTACTCGCACGGCATCGCCCACACCACCAAGGAGGTCGAGGAGAACGAGCACGACCCCAGGAAGTGGATCAACCCGCTGGAGACGCGCCTGCCCCTCGCCCCGAGCTTGCAGGTCTACTGCTTCTACGGCGTCGGGAAGCCCACCGAGCGGGCCTACTACTACAGGACCCCAGAGTCGCCGTCGACCCTCAACATCACCATCGACACGGGGCTCATACACGGCATCATCGACCACGGCGTCATTATGGGTGAGGGCGATGGGACGGTGAACCTGCTTAGCACCGGTTTCATGTGCAACAAGGGCTGGCACATGAAGCGGTACAACCCCGCCGGCGTCAAGGTCACGGTCGTCGAGATGCCGCACGAGCCCGACAGGTTCAACCCGCGGGGCGGGCCCCACACGGCCGACCACGTCGACATCCTCGGCAGGGCGACGCTGAACGAGATGATACTCAGGGTGGCCGCGGGCAAGGGCAACACCATCAACAGCCACGTGGTGAGCAACATCTCGCAGTACGCAGAGAGGGTACAGGTGTTTGAAGAAGAGGATTGATCGGACCGAGGTCTGAATGTTTTTTGGTTTGCGGTGTTCGTTCCATTATCTGTATTTGCATGTAGGATGCTCTAGACATGGGAGGCGCCCGTGAAGATTTAGACATGGGCGGTTCGGTGGTTGGTCCGTCTGGGGGGCCCGTAGATGTTTGCACGCGACATGTACTATGCATTACGTGTGTATACCCACTCTCATCTGGAGACATGAGATATACCTAGGTACACAGTTTATTTCGGCGCAATGACAGCGAGGCTTGCAGTAAGTTTCAGTTTCCCAATCAAGTCCGCTAAGATGACCCCAATCTTTTGCCTGCCAGGGACATCAAGCAACATCTACAGCAAGGGTATCTATCACACAGCTCGGAACCAACAACAACAACAACAACAAACAGATTGCCAAAGTGTACTGACAGCATTACCGACAGCATCAAAATTGCCAGCCCTCCTCTTGGTCCTCGTCAACTTTACTCGCTGCCTTCTCCTTCGTCGGCGTCTTGCCCTCCTTCTCCTTGAGGTACGCAAAGATGTCCTTCGAGCTATAGAGCGACGCCCTCAGGCCCCATGGATTTCCGGAGCCTATACCCAGGTATGTGAACGCATCTGTGGGGCAGTTAGTGAATAGAACCCTGTGGGGTCTCAAAAGAAGAGGATGGGCACCCACCGGCCTTGTAATAGATGGGCCTCCCACCCGCGCGGTCCCGCACGAGCTCCAGCTGCCGTAGGCGGTGTAGCACGCGGGCGATGTCGTCCTTGTCGCGGAAGTCGTACGTGTAGATGCACACCAGGCGCTCCCTGGGGGAGCCTGGCTCCTCGCGCGGGGCCACCTTGGCCGCGATTCCGAGCTCGTTGCGTGCCGTCGCCCCTGCCACGATGGCCCAGACCTCGTTGACCGAGGCCGGCTCGATGAAGAGCATCCACTGTGGCGGTTGGTTGGTTGGTCAGGAAGGAGTATTGGGACGACGAATTGGGATGGATGGCACGGGACGGAATAAACTGACCTTCCCCGTTCGAACCTTCATAACCCTCGCCAACATCAAGATATCATTCACACACCCCTCCCTCTCCGCCGTGACCTGCCTGCTCATCGCTGTGCTCACGCGCCCCGCCCCGCCAGCCCTCCTCTTCTCCTCTACAGTCCGCAGGAAATCCCCAAACAGCTCAAGCCGTTCGCCCCCACCCTCGATGAAGGTGTGCAGCTGGGCGCCGGACTCGGCGGGTGCCTCCTCAACGGCGCCGCCCCCGCCGCAGCCCCCCTCGCGCGGGATGAAGGGGTTGGCAACGTAGATCCAGGGGATGTCGGGTGTGACGTCCGTCGTGGCTGGTGGCAGGCGCGCCAGGAAGTCGGACATGGTCTCTCTCAGCTGTTTGGCCGAGAACTGGCCCTCGTAGGGGTTGTGCAGCTTGGGCGCTTGAGGCGTGGCTGCTTTGGCGGCTGCTGCGGGTGTCACGGCTGCTGCTGCTGCTGCTGATGATGATGATGTTGAGCACGACGAGTCCTTTTTACGTCCTGGGTGTACTGCATCATATTGCTCAACCTGGCTCCAATAGGCCTTCACGTCGAAGCAGTGCGCTCTGCACTCCAGGGCGGCCAGTTCATCTTCGTCGCCTGTTGTTGATGTTAGTGAGGCAGCGGTTGAGACGGTGCGGGACAAACGGGGCTCACCATAAAAGTCCGAGTCTGAGTCTGAGTCCATGCTGGATTCTACAGGTTCTGCAACAATGAAGACAGATGTACCACGCCTTAAATCGACTAGACCAAATGATAGAACAGATATGACACTTGACAGATAGTAAAGGACGAGTTTCGAAGTAAAGGACGCGTTTCGACGTGGACTGCAGGGACGTCACTGATATGGGCCAGGGTTGCAGCTGCCCTTCTGAAGTCAATATCAACAAACCCCTGGAACCCTTGCATGCAGTCGAACAGTACATCATCAGCATTTTCAACCTGAGCCACATAGAATCCTTGTCGTGAACGGGCAAAACACAGTGCAGGTCTATAATATTTGACTCAGGGGCACTCTCGGCTGTCAAACTCACATAGTTGAAAGACTTTCTTGCCGCCGGTAAAATGGCTGAAGAGGGTGAGAAGGTCGAGTCCTTCCAGTCCATGATCCTTGACCTCCCACCAAGCTGCATCGAGTTCTGCCCCCGCTATCCCTCACTTTTTCTTGTTGGCACATATTACCTAGAGACTAGTGAAGCAGAGTCGAAGGAGACAGAGAAGGATGACGATGGGGACGACGACAATGACGACGAGGTCGAGGTCAAGGCAAAGCAGGCCCAGAGCAAGTCGGGGAGCATCCTCGTGTTTGAGCTCAAAGATGGACAAGCGTGGGTCTCAGTAATTTCCCGGAACAAATATTCAGCATCGATACTGACGAGCTGTGCAGGCAAATAAAGGAGACAATCCCTCAGCCATCTGCTGTATTTGATCTGCACTTTGCGCCGCAGGCAGACCGGGGAGATATCTGCGCCACCGTCTCCAGCACCGGAACCATATCCTTCTTCAGATTGAGCCCAGGCCCATTGAAATCAACAGAAACCACATCAGGGGATCAATATCTCCAGGCTCTCAGCGCCCTGAGGATCCCAGAGCTGCCCGAGGGCGATTCGTTCACCTACTTCACATGGCACCCTGAGACCCCAGGCCTCTTGGCCGTCACCACCTCCACCGGGAAAGTGATCCTCGCACGTGTCCAGGATGACTACAAGGAAATCAAGAAGCTTCGCAACATTCTCAGCCACGACGCCGAGGCCTGGTGCGCTGCCTTCTCACCAGTCTCACACCGGGAGCCCAGCTCGGATGAGACGCTCTCGACCGTGCTCTCAGGTGGCGACGACTTCAAGATGCTGCTCAACACACACACCACACGCCCTGACACCCAAGAACCCGCGGACTCAGACCCGGAACCCGCCACATCTTCAGACACTGACTCTAATTCCGAGGAGACCTGCATCCCACCCCGCAACAGCAAGGGCATCCGCCACGACGCAGGCGTGACAGCCATCCTGCCGCTTCGCCTGACAACCTCAGACGGGTACGGCGTTGTCGTGACGGGAAGCTACAGCGACCACCTGTCCGTATGGGGTGTGCTCCCTCCGTACAAGGCAGTTGGCATGATGCCGGCGTCCAGGCTCCTAAAGAGGATCAACCTCGGCGGCGGCGTGTGGCGGCTCAAGGTGATCGAGGAGCTTAGCGGGTACCCTGCCGATGCCTGGTCCGTCACGCTGCTGGTGTCTTGCATGCACGCCGGGGCGCGGGTCGTCCGCCTCAAGGGGTCCCTGGGGACCGTCAACGACATCCAGGTGCTCTGGCGCTTCGAGGAGCACGAGAGTATGAACTATGGGAGCGACTATGCATGGGTCGACGGCCGGGAATTCTTTGGTGAGGGGGCCAAAGGGAGGAAGATCGTGTGTGTGTCGACTAGTTTCTACGACAAGAGGCTTTGCCTGTGGACGTTTTGAACACTAATATCTGGCCCGAACTCTCGTACCGAAACCATCAACGCACTGAAGCAGAAGCAACCCAACATATTGGGCCCAACCAACGCTACCGTGACACCAGATCCTGGGGAAGCACAGGATTGGCAGTCAAGCCTGTATGTAAAACAGCAATATTGAGATCTATAATTTTTGGCAAGAGATGAACTGGCGCCTTGAGAGACTTCTGATGGTGGGCGAGCAGCCCAAAAGTCTCTCTCACTCCCCATCCTTCTTCTTCCCTCCGCCCTCCGCGCCCGGCTGCCCAAGCACAGCAACAGCGCCAACCAGCCAGGCAGGCCACCAGACACCCCAGACGACAACACTCGTGTACATGCGCCAGACATGCCACCCAAACGCTGCCTCGCGCAAGACCTCGCCAAGTCCCGACCACGCCGACCAGTAGGCGCTCCACAGCGCCAGGACGGCCGTGGGCGCCAGCAGTTGGAGGAGCAGCGCTGAGCCCCACCTCGCGAGCGGTGACGAGGGCCGTGGCCGCACAAACGACAGCGGCACGGAGAGGAGGCCCACCATCAGCGACAGGGAGAAGTTGAGCGTCGCCAGCGTGGAGAGGAACATGCCTAGCAGTAGGAGGGAGAAGGACTGCATCAGGGCGTATTGCTGTGCTGTCGGGCGGAACTTGGTGGTTAGGAGGTTGGAGGCGAGGTGTGGGAGGGCGGCGCTGAGGATGGTGAAGAGGATGAAGGCTGGGGAGTGCATCTGGGAGCGGTCAGTTTTGGTTACGTCTCGATATGGATAGAATGAGGCCCAAAAACTCACGCCCTGTGGTAGATTGTTGAATATGTAGAATGGCACGACCCCCAAGAACTGACACCCGGCGACAAGGACCAGAGGCAGCAATATGTCCCTTTCGTTAGCCGGCGTCAAGATAGCAACGACCGGTCCCTTCTCGTCTTTGGCGCTCTTTTCCCTTCCGGCCGTCTCTGCTGGCCCTTCGACATCCTCAGCCTGTCCGCTCTTTACCCACAGCGCGATCGATATGATGGTAAAGTTGGCGGCGACCAACATGGCGCTCGGCAAGTAGGTGCCGATGCTGACGAAGCGGTCCTTGTGCATGAGCAGGTAGAAGAAGAAACTCTGGTGCAGGTGCTCCAGCAGGTTGTTGAGGGATCGGAAGGTCCCCTCGACGACACGGCCCATGGCCATCTCGTCCTGCCAGCCCTCGCCGTACGGCCGGAGGGTGACGGCGTCGACGTGGTAGGGGATGAAGCAGCTGTGGGGGCCCGAGGCCATGCCGAGCCCCTGCTTCATCATGCCGCGCAGCATGGTGCGCAGCCTGTCGTCGTACGAGTCGCTGTGCGACCACATCTCCTGGATGGACACGCCGATGCCCATCTGGCCACCGGCGATGTTGACGACGCTGTTGATGAGGTCGAGGTTGGGCAGCTGCCCGTTGATGCCGTCGTAGACGATGTGCACCGAGTGAAAGCGCTCCTCCTGCGTGTAGTCGAGCGCGATGGCCCCCTGCAGCGCCCCGGACTTCATCGGCAGCGGGTCGATGCGCCGCGTGTCGTGGGCGTCGTGGTAGGCGTCCACCCACGCCTGCGGGCCCGCCAGGCTATCGGGCGGCACCACGAAGATGATGTCCTTGGACCACAGCGACCACCGCCGGAAGTACCGCGCCAGCGTCAGCAGCAGCGCGACACCCCGCCTGTTGAGCTCGCCGCGGGCATTCTCCCAGGCTGCGACCAGCACGATGGCCTCGGTGGCATCTCCCCGTGGTGCCTGCAGGATAGCGTAGACGTTCTCGCCGGCATAAGTGTTGCCCGAACTCGAGTATGTGAAGTTCTGCCGGCCGACCTTTAGCCCAACAGCCTTGAAGATGCCCTCTAGCCCGTCGTTGACCTCAACATTGCTCCGCCCTACCAGCCCGTCCACCTCGTGCTTGTATGCCCGGAAGACGTTCTGGTCGCTGCCGCCAAAGTAGGTGTGCACCTGTCCTGGTAATAGTGCGTTCTCGGAGATGTAGGTCCGCCGTGAGTAGTCGTTCTGTGGGAGCATAAGAAGCCACACGACGCCGACGACGATGCAGAGCAGGGAGATGTATGGCGGCAGCTTCAGGAGGCGCGGATCGCGTCGGAGGCGCAGGACGCCGGCTACAACAGAGTTGTCAGCCATAAGACTACGTGCTTTGAAAACCTCTACAGCCACAAGGCAGGATTGGGCGCAACTCACATAGGAGCCGCGACATCTTCTCGAGCTCTTGCGGCCTTGGGCGGCGTTCAGGGGAGCCCGGTGTTCGGTATGGAGAGTATTTTCTGGCAGCAGGTGTCCCTTCAGACGCCTGCAAGCCGATAAATTGCCCAACAGAGTCACTTTTGTCATTCAAGGATCCATGGAGTCGAATTCCAGCGTCAAACACCGGGACCGGCTTGATGATGTCGTAACTGGTGGCTTGCTGTAGTACTACATATGTAGTGCATTGACCATGGAGCTTGCGGGCGGGTAGCTTACCTGGCTTGAAGCTTTCAATTGCATAGAGCCCCCGCTACATGCATCCCACGCTCGGGTCCGACCCTTGTTGCTTGGCTATTAATGCTATACACCTCGTCGTAATATCATTTTGATAACCAATTTGCCCTGCTGTAATACTCAGCCCGCTTCTAGCTACCTAGGTAGATGAATGATTAAATGGCCCTGCAAGCTACCAAAGCAGAAACTCCGACCATACCGTAATATCTGCCCTACCAGCAACGCCAGCCAGCCTCTTTCCTTGACCATCGAGACATGCATCACCGCACCGCGCCCATGACAAGAAAAATCCGTGCGTGCAAAAGGGAGATTCCAAGCAAGCCAAACCTGCGCCCTCTAAGGCCCCAGCCTCTGCCCAGAACCTCCAGTACCGACAACCCCCAACGGCACGCCCTGCGATGGCCCAGCCCCACCCCCGGCCGTGGGGAGAACGCCGAACCGCCCGTACGTCTTCTGGTCGACGCTCACGTAGCGCGGCAGCCTCTGAAGCAGCTTCAGGCGGGCCTCGATCCACCGCAGCACCTTCTCGGGCGGCGACAGGAACTTGAGGTAGCCCATGCCGCAGACGTAGCCCACGACCAGCCCAGCCAGATGCCCAACGAGGCTCGTGCTGGGTACTAGCGCCGCGATGATCACCACCAGGATCAGGGGTGTCGACCACGTCGGGATGTTGTACGTTGCGATGGTGAAGTGCGGGTTCGCCCGGTGCGTGCGCATCGCCTCTGCGCCTAGCAGTAGGAAGAACCACACGCTTGCGCCCATCACGCCGTTGTTGGAGTGGAGGATCGCCTTTTCGACTAGGATGTAGAGGAATGCCGGGAGGGTCGAGAAGGCTGTGGGTTTTGGTGATCTGGTCAGCTTGGTTCCAAAAAGAAATAGCAAGAGCCGGGGGAAGTCTCACGTCCAAAAAACAGCGCCAAGCTGGTCAATGTCCCATACTCGCTCTCGAATCGCTCCAGGAGAGGCATTATTGCGAGGACGTTCATGATCATGTGCAGGAAGTTGAGGTGGATCAGCGGGTATGTGTTGGTCCGGTACACTGCACACTGCTGTTAGCTCTCTCTCTCTCTCTGTGTCGCCTTGTTTGCGAACATTTCCAATTTCCTCGGCGGTTCAGGTCTCCCTAGATCCAGATTACCTCAAACCTGAGTACCGTACAGACAAAACACTTACAGCTTGCCAATACCACCTCATCCGGCACCAGCGCCCCCCAGGCTTGGATGTCCCATTTCGCCCCCAACACCACCCCCGCGGCCCAGGTGCCCACGATGATAAGAATGACAAGCCGTGTGAAAAGGGGTAGCTTGTAAGCGTATGATTTCGCGCGCCCGGCGCTGAAGGACTGGAGGGTTGGTGCAGACATCGCAATGGCCTTCGCGGGAGGTCAACCGCAGACACGTTGCTCGAGGGAAGAGGGAGAGTTGATTGAGATGGGCTGCGCACGTGCCCCGGGTCTGCCGAAGTTATAGTCCAGTGGGGTCCGATTCCTGGGTTTTCTTGAGCTGAGATACCCAGTCTGTGGTCATCTTGCGGGCGGTGATTCCGCTCCAAGTGTCACCAAGAATATTGCTGGCGCGGAAATAGATGACACGCCTCGAGGATCGGGAGACTGAACTCGCATGCCGTCGGCCTGTTGCGAATCGATACCGCCCCGGACAGGGATTATTTCTTATCTGACCAACCCGATCAGTGCTTATCCTAGAGTCCACATCGAAGCCAATGCAACGGACAGATGCTTGTAACCGGAACAACACCCCCGTCCTTCACATGTCACATCCATTTCGCATACACCACTCCCACATCTGGTTTATGTTTGTTCTATGGAACAACTTCTATTTATAAGTCTTTGGGGAGGCCACACACTAAGAGATTGTCCCCCGAGGAGGTTGCCTATATTAGTAGGTAGTCCTACAGTAAAGATGCGGGTGGGAGGTCGTCCTGTGGTCAGGTTGTCATATAGTACGTTATCCTGTGGAGTTTGTCCCTGAGGGGGGCCATGACGCAATGGTAGGAGGCTCGTGGAACGGATGCCACGCACGCGTTAGCGCACACCCGAGTGGAGTAAGACTTCAAGGTTCTGAACATTTAAAATGATTCCATTTGTACAACCTAGAGAAAATGCGATGTTGCCTGTCAGGGCCATGTAAACTTCCAAACCGATGAGCTCCATAACCCGAGAACCCCTCCGCCGAAAACAAGCCAGTATGGTATTTAAAGTATCGTCTTCTTCGTCTCTTTTCCGCCCCACCACCACCTCCCCCCCGTCTTGGTCCTGTTCTGGACAGTGGCTGATAGTGCTCATCGCCTTATATCTTGATGCAGCTGATTTTGGGTACCTCAGCTGCCATATGAAAGTGTTGTATTTATTTGTTGGCCTTGGCCATGGTGTTCAGAGCGCTACCGTTCTTGAACCACTCGATCTGGCCGGCGTTGAAGGTGTGCGACAGCTGGACCTCGAAAGGCTTGCCGTCCTTGGGCTTGACCACCATGGTCATGGGCTTGCCAACCTCGAGCTGGGTGCACTTGAGGTCAATCTGTACAAGGATGATTAGTATACTGACTTTAACACGATCCTCGGGTGTGAATACATACCTTGGCGTCAGTGGGGATCTTGTCGTAGTCCTCAGGGTTGGAGAAGGTCAATGGCAGCATGCCTTGCTTCTTCAGGTTGGTCTCGTGGATACGGGCGAAGGAGCGGGTGATGATGGCAACACCGCCAAGGTGACGGGGCTCCAGAGCAGCGTGCTCACGGGAAGAACCCTCGCCGTAGTTCCAGTCACCAATGACAACCCACTTGATACCCTTGGCCTTGTAGTCACGGGCAACCGCTGGCACAGCATCCCACTGGCCGTTGGTGACGTTCTGGATCTTGTTGGCCTCGCCATTGGCGGCATTCATGGCACCAATCAGCATGTTGTTGGAGATGTTGTCCAAGTGGCCACGGTACTTCAACCAGGGACCAGCCATGGAGATGTGGTCGGTGGTGGTCTTGCCCTGGGTCTTGATCAGGATAGGGGCGTCAACGTAGTCCTCGCCGTCCCAAGCGTTAAAGGGCTGAAGGACCTGGAGACGGTCAGAGGAAGGGGAGACCTGGACGGAGACGGTGGATCGGTCGGCGGGAGGGGCCTGGTAGGTATCCATGCCAGGGTCGTAGCCCCTGGTGGGGAGACCGTCACCGGTGGGGGCCTTCAGCTGGAACTCGTTGCCGTCCTTGTCCTTGAGCTTGTCGGTCAGGGGGTTGAAGGACAGCGACCCAGCAACGGTCATGGCGACGACCAGGTCGGGAGAGGTCACGAAAGAGTGGGTAGCAGGGTTGCCATCGTTACGGCCCGTGAAGTTTCGGTTGTAGGAGGAGATGATCGAGTTGGCGTCGCCCTTCTTGACGTCACGGCGGTCCCATTGACCAATGCAAGGACCACAGGCGTTGGCCAGGACAACACCGCCGTACTCCTCAAAGGTCTGCAGCTGACCGTCGCGGGCAATGGTGGCACGGATCTGCTCGGAACCGGGGGTGACGAAGAAGGCAGACTTGGCCTTCAGACCGTGGGCCATGGCGTCCTTGGCAATGGAGGCGGCACGGGACATGTCCTCGTACGAAGAGTTGGTGCAAGATCCGATGAGCCCGACCTTGAGCTCCTCGGGCCAGTTGTTGGCCTTGACAGCCTCGCTGAACTTGGAGATGGGTGTGGCCAGATCGGGGGTGAAGGGACCGTTGATGTGAGGCTCGAGCTCAGACAGGTTGATCTCGATCAGCTGGTCGTACTCGGCGCCCTCGTCCTCGCGCAGCTCCTTGGCGTAGACGCGGGCGAAGTCACCGATGTCCTTGCGCTTGGTGGCCTTGAGGTAGTTGTACATGCTGTCGTTGAAGGGGAAGACCGAGGTGGTTGCGCCGATTTCCGCTCCCTGCATTTAAAGTTAGCAACGCACCAATGCATTGCAAAGGGTGGGAAGTTCATACCATGTTGCACACGGTAGCCATGCCAGTGGCAGAAACGCTGTCAACACCAGGTCCGAAGTACTCAACAATCTACCATGTGTCAGTTAACGTCCAACGGACAAGGACCAGAGTTGTGCTTACTGCGCCCGTGCCACCCTTGACGGTGAGGATGCCAGCGACCTTGAGGATAATGTCCTTTGGTGATGTCCAGCCGTTCATCTGGCCAGTCAGCTTGACGCCAATAACCTTAGGGGCCTTGAGCTCCCAGGGCAGGTTGGCCATAACGTCGACAGCATCGGCACCACCAACACCAATAGCGCACATGCCGAGACCACCAGCGTTGGGGGTGTGAGAGTCAGTACCGATGAGGAGACCACCAGGGAAAGCGTAGTTCTCGAGCAGGATCTGGTGGATAATACCAGAGCCGGGCTTCCAGAAACCGATGTTGTACTTGGCGCATGCGGTGGAAAGGAAGTTGTAGACCTCCTCGTTGATGCTGACAGCGCGATCCAAGTCCTTCTCGCCACCAATCTGGGCCTCAATCAAGTGGTCGCAGTGGACGGTGGAGGGGTTCGCCACCGAGGGCATACCGGCGGACATGAACTGAAGAATAGCCATCTGGGCGGTGGCATCCTGGCATGCGACACGGTCTGGCCTCAGCTTGAGGTATGAGCTGCCACGGGTGATGTCCTGGCCTTCTGGGTCGTCCAGGTGCGAGTACAGGATCTTCTCGGCGTATGTGAGGGGTCGGTTGAGCCTGCTGCGGACAATGGCAAGGTTCTCGGACATCTTCTTGTAGTTGATGAAGTTGCCCTCTTCCCAGTTGTTCTGCTTGACCTGTTTACATGCAAGGTTGACGTCAGCCGGCAGCTCTGGTGATAAGACACATGCGCAAACACGGGCGTGCGGAAGCTCGAAACAGCTTCGTACCGCGCGCGAATGCAGGGACGATAACGCACCTTGCGGTCAAGAGGGGAGTCTGTGACGGTGGCCATGCATCGTCGAAGACCCCCCAAGGAGCCGACGGCGGCACGGCTCCGGGCGACGTGGCCCAAAACCTGACGAGAGGCCAACATTATGGAGGATGGTGGTCCCTTTGGCAGAGGGGAGGCTTGTGTGCAGAATCAACGATCTGAGTGGAGATGGGGGGAGGGGAGGAGAGGTCACACGAATGGAGCTCTCAATATTGGAAAGAAGGCATTGATCTGCCACCTGAACCTTGGGGAGGAGAACGGGACAGGAAACTGATCGTGATAGTTGGAGGAGTGAGAACGTGGGAGGGAAAAGAGTGAAGTGTGAGAGGAGCAACGAGGTTTTAGATAGCAACCTTGGAAACTCGCTCGTGGCCGGTGGCCCGTGGCTCCTGCTCTCCTCGCCCTCGGCGCAGACTGGCACGCCCAAAGCTGGCACCCCTGCCACCTCACCTGCAGCCCCACCGAGACTCGTCTTCCCCCAGTTTTACGTGGGTGGGCATAGCCGGGCCAGCCAATCAGGCGTGTTTGATTTTCAAATGCTCGGACCTCTGAAGGTTGTGTAGCCAAAACGTCACCAGGATGCGCCCGGTGTTCAGCCGGGCTGCAGCTCGGCGAGGAGACGTATTTTCGACCGGATTTGTGCGACGTCCAGCACCGCCACGGCCGTCGAGGACGGGCTGTATTACAATTGTCTGCTGCCGGTAGCAACGAGGAGGATATTCCTCGACCTCGAATTAACAGGACTGTCGCATCCACCTCTCCAGACCATGCACATGGTGTGGGTGGGACTGTGTCATGTCAAGCTTGAGCATGTGCTTGTCTTGACCACCTCCTATGGGACAATCTATGGGATAGCCTCCTGTAGAACAAACTGTAAGATCACCTCCTGTGGGATGACCTGTTCGATCCCATTCTGAGTCAGCAAGCATATCGAATTGTCAAGACAGGCTGTCGACATGGATTAGCTGGTGTAGTGCAGATGTCCTGCAGTCCAGAATGTTTGCGCCTACAAATGCCTCAGGGAGTCCCGGTAACGTCGTCGGGCGGGTGTCGTCTGCTGCGCTACCGGTGCCTCCGTGGGGCCAGCCATTCACCCGGCCGCACACCAGCCTCAATGAGATTTGTTACACAAATCGGCTGAATCAGGCCCCAGTTGACTGGCCAAAGCTCCAGTCTCAGCCGCATCCGGAAAACCGGGGATGCCCTCATATCCACTTAACTTCTAGTCTATGAAGAAAAACAAGACATACGATCCCGTAAATAAAGAATAAATAAAATGCCGGCAAGTCAGGCATATCATCCCTCCCTAAACAGTCATGGTGCCTGATCTGTAACGCGGCGGTGCGGCAAATTTAATTCCTGCTGAAAATTTTCAACCGCCTGCAGACCACCCTGGCCTGACTGGTAGGCAGGTCTGGAAGCTTGGAGGCGGGTGGATGGGGGAGGGAGAGATTCCCAAGGTGGCAGTGGCCCATCCGGCCCCAGAACCTGGAGAGCCATTGTGGAGGACAGAGCTTTTTTTGGGAAGCTCATGTGGGTCTCGCGACAGCCACCGGGGCCGCGACGGCTCGGTCTACGAGAATCCGCTTCGGCTAAGAAAGGCGTTAAGCCCGCGAGCTCGACGACAACCTCGTTTTTCGGTCCAAAGCCGACTCGGGTCGAGGCCACATTGCGCGCAAGACAGCCGTTCGGACCGTTCATCTCTGATACATAGCACCAAATCCTCGCGTCGCCATCAGGGGTCATTGCTTCGTGTTTTAAAGTTGCGACCGACCGACTGACGCAGCGCAACCCTGCCAGCTTTGAAGTTTGTGGTCACCTTGTGGTGCTAGTGTTGCGGCATTGGAGTGTGATTGCTCGGTTGGAACTCTCAAGGCCTCCTACTGATATTGACATTGGTTTTCAGGCAAGTAAACATGAAATCTATACATGAGCGACAACATAGAGAGCAGAATTGTCAGGAGACAGCAGGAGCGCACGGGCTAGGCCCCATGAGAACAAACTCCTTGGCCCCCGGCTTTAAACAAACTTAGCTAAATAACACATAGATAAAAAGATAGAAACTAACCAATTGCTACAATACCCATTACAACTTAGCTCGAATACAGGAACTAAACCCAACTACTATTATATTAATAGTTTTATCTTCTTGGCAATAACAATATTACTATAAACTTATCCACCTTTACGTTTTTTTATAGCTTTGCGCCCCGCGATAAAAATATACTTACTTTGCGCACGTTAGCTTTTTCGCTTCTATTTATAGTTTAGCTTTCTATATATTACTAAAATCCAATTTAGCAACCTTAAGTACGCTTACTTACTTTAACCCTTTTTTAACGAAGCAAATTTAACTTTACCTAACGAAAATGCGTAGCCTATATACTAGTTAATAAAGTAAAAAAGTTTTTTATTTTTTTTAACTACTTAGCGCAAACTTTAATTATATAGGTTTTTTTTATTGTTTAAGCAAAATGCTACTTCTTTAACCCTAACAATTAGGCTATTACTTCCTAGCAAAACTATACTTGCATTTACTTACTCGGCTTTTAAGCATAGATATAGTAGTAGTTTTTCTTTATTTTTTATATTTAGTATTAAAAATACCCCTATTTTATTATACTATAATAAGAATTTTAGTTTTATAATCTCTATTTTTTTAATACTTTATTCTTGCTACTTTAAACTATTAGCAATTATACTTTTGTTAAAATACAAACTTTAATTATTAATAGTAGCTTTGCTTTTATTTTCTAACTTTAAAGTTTAAATAGATAAAACTATAGCCTTACTTACTGCTAAAAACGCAGCAATACTTATTGCTTAAACTATAGCTTAGCTTTGTAACCGCTAGAATAACAACTTCTTTTAAATAATAGTAGCTGCATTTGCAAATGCTTTGCCGCTTTAAGTTTATATATAAGCGCCTATAAACAAAAGTAGTTTTTATAGATTTTCTTTACAACTATTTAACATTAGTTTCTTTTATTTACAAAAGCATACTAAATCTAGCGTTTAGTTAAACGGCAAAGTAACTAAATATTTTAACGTTTTTTACTTTATTAAACGCTTTAAATACTTTAAGTAAATTTACTTTACAAAAAACATTTATTATATATAGTTATAGTATTTGCTAAAGAATATACTTAAGTAGCATTCTTATATCTTTACAAAAAACAATTAATAGCTTTTTAAAATAGCTATAATAAATGCTATTTATAATAAACTAAAAGTATAATTTGCAAAATCCTTTTTTAATATTATAGTATTTTTAAAAAGCAAATACTTTTTGCTTTTAAACGTTGCAAATAGTAAAAATATTACTTTTTTTTTAAAATTATAATTTTAAATACAAAATCCTATAATATAAAACTTTTCGCGCAACTTATTATAGCGTTTAAATTGCTTACTTTAGAAATTAAGTTTAAACTCGATAAACCTAATAATACTATAACTTTTAAAAGCTTTTTAAATTAAGTTTAAAGCTATAAAAGTGTAATTACTAATCTCGTTTAATAATAATTTTCATTAGAATAAATAGTAGTTTGCACTATAAAGCTTGCTTTAAACTTTAAAAGTAGGTTAACAACCTCTTTTATACTATACTTCCCGCTATTACAAATTCCGCAATAGCTATAGTAACGCTTCTAGGCGCTACTACTTTGTTTTAATTTATAATATATTTATTTAAATCTTACTAACTAACCCTAGAACTTAAATAACTTTTAGCTTTTTTATTGTTTTGCTAAATGCATACAAATATTAAACAATAAATATAGTTAATTATAGCTACTACTAAATTAGTATGTAATATAGCGCTATTAGTAAAACGAATAACGCTAAGGTTAACTATTATAGGTATAATTTAACGCTTTAAAATAGCTATTTATTCTAAAAAACTATTATTTGCTTGCTTCGCAAGCCCTATATATTGTATAACTAAATTAGTAAGGTTAGCTTTAATAGGCTTATTATAGCGAATTTGTTAACTATGCAAATTAACTTAATACATTCTACTAATAACTCTTTGTTAAAAATACTCTTAAAGAAAAGGTTTCCCTTAAAACTACGTTTATAACCTTTAATTACCCCTTTAAGGAAGCCTTTCCTTAGAATAATTAAAATAAGTATTTTAACGTTAGCTATTTTAAAACTTTGTATATAGCTTTTTTTGTTTGCAAGTACTACTACTATTACTTTTAAAGCAATAATGCTTTAATAAACTACATTTATTCTATATACTTTAGGAAACTAAAACTAAAAAAGCAAAGTGCGAAATAAACTTTGCTTATAGATAAAATAAGCTAAGAATAGGATTTATACTTAACCGCTATATTATTAAATATAGATAGTAAGCTAAAGAACCTATTGGTGGCAAAAAACTAATTAGCTCTAATGCTACAACAAATACTACTAAGGGCGTGGAGGTTATTGAATTACCAATAAAAGTTAATTTAAAACTAAAAATAAATTTTAGTTTTTTCTTATAAACTTACCTATATCTATTTCTATATTTATTTAATAACGCAATATTAAATATATATAGCAATACTAACTATAATTGCATAATAGCAAATAAACAATGGATTTAGTAATTCTATTTAAACTTACAAGTTTACAAGTATACCGCACTACTTCGTTTACAAGGACTTAGTATAAATATTTACACGTTATTCAACTACATTATTATACCCTTTTAATTTCTTAATATCTATATTAACTGGAATAAACTTACAATAGCGTTTTTTACAAAGGAAGTATTTATTGTTAATAATCTCCAAATAAATATACTACTTAGTATAAACTCTATAGGCCCCAAAGGCTTTAATATAGTTATCTTTAAATTATATATTAATATTAAATTCTATTGTATTTAGATTTTGTTAAAATTAAAAAGGCAAACTTATTTTATTAAAGCTAAAGTTATTGTATTAAAGGAAACCCTAATTCTACTTTAATTAATAACGTAGCTACTTGTTAACTACAAACTATATACTAAAAATTTGCAAAATCTAATCTTTACTTTAACTTCTTCGCACTTTAGCTCCTTTGCTTTATTTATAAACGTTTATTTAAACTTAATTATTATCCGCAACAACGGTTATAGCCTACTTTAAATTCCTAAAGAAATATTTATTAGCTATTTTTATTTTATAAACCCACGATACCGGGTTAATGCTACAAAACAAAACGCTAAAGCTATATTAGCCACCTTTTATAAGTTATTTAACCCTTTAATAAAAACTTCTATCCAAGCGAAAAACTTCTAGGAACACGCTACTAAAGCAAACGTCTTTTTAAGCCTACTAATAAAAAATAGCAAGAAACTTTTTAAGTTTTTTAACTAAAACGCAAATATCTTTTATAACAAGGGATTTGCTAATATCCCTTAAAGTAAATAGCTTAAGGTTTAACTTTAAAATAACTAGCAAAATATAATCTTAAAGAAATATTATATATATTTAATAATAGCAAAAGATATAGAAATTGTTAATAAAATACTCGAAAAACTTTAAGAAGCTAGAAAACTTAAACAAATAACGAAATTAGTTTTATTTTTATTTCCTATTTTTATTATATAGCGCACAATATTTAACAAAACTTAAAAAAAGCAAATAGTTATTAACGTTTAAAGCTTTAACTATATAGTAATCCTAAACTATTATTCTATATAAAGCTAAAAGAATATTTTTAGCAAAATTACAAATGCAAAATATATTACTATACTTAACATAATAGCTTTTTTTTACTAATAGCGCCTATATTTAGAAATATAATAAATATTTACTATAATAATAGTATAAAGCTAGTTTACTTTTAAATATATAATTATAAAATATTATAGTAGCTTAGCGTATATATAACAATAAATAAACTAATAACTTTTTAATATATAAAGGAAAGCCTACTTAAATAATATTATTATTTTTATAAATAGATTATTTAATAATCATTTTTAAAATATTAGTAAAGTTTTTGCTAAACTTAAAGAAATAAATATTGCAATAAACTTAAAGAAATCCTTTTTTGCTATACTTACAGCCATTATATTTAGGTGTTACGTTAATTTGCTTAAATTGTTTATAACAAAGAAGCGATTGCAAGCTATTTAAGCTTTAGAATTTTTAAAGATTTTTAAAAATCTCAAGCATTTTATTAGTTTTGCTAAATATATAAGGTATAATGTGCCCTGCTTTGCAATAAAAATTAAGCCTTTTAAAACTTATAAAACTAGCCTTTTTTAGTTAAATTTTAGAAGCAAACCAAAAAGTAAAATAGCTAAGTAACGCTAGATAAATTGTATTATATTTAAAATACTTAGTAAAGCTAAAAAAGCTACTTTTAAAATAATTAAATTTAATTTTATAAAATATACTTTAGTTATTTACTTTAACCCCGAAAAACTACTTTTTATTAACTTTAACATTTTTGCCGCTAGAATTAAAGCTTAAGTTTATTATATTAATAATGCAATTGCTTATAAGCTACTAAAAGATAAATATATTACTATATATTCTTTACAAATAGCCGTTCAAACTATTACTTATCTAAGCCGCATACTTTTAGATGCGGAGTAATAATACTAAGTAGTTAAAATAGAAGTTTTTAAATATGTTTAAATTTTAAAAAAATATAGCTAATAAATAAAATTAATATAACGCTAGGCAACTCTTTATATAGATTATTTTATTATCCTAGAACTTTTTAAACAACTAAATATTATTAATTCTATAGCTGCTTTTGTTAATAATAAAAATTTAATTATACTTTTGAATTTATAAGCAAATTTAACATTAATTTCCTCTATAAGCCTAGTTAGTAAAACATTGTTTTTAACGCCTTATCTTAACTGCCTTTACTAAACGTAACCCTTGCTAATACACCTAGCGGTCTTAATATCTTGCTTAACAACTATAAGGAATATTAGTTATTTACTACCAAAGAATACGCTACGCCTAAAGAAACGCTTCGCTATAGTAAAGTTTATATTAAAATGTTGCTAAACTTCTATTAACGTTTTTAAAATAGTTACTAAAACAATCCCCGCTAGTTATAAATTCTCGATATAATTTATAAAAATAAGGCCCTTAGCACGAATAAAGCTACTTTTCTATTTAAGATTTGTTTTAGCTTAATTTAGAAAACCTTGTTAAAATATAAAACTTTATAATTATATATTCCTTAGTTTTATATTCTCGAGATTTTAAAACTAGCATACGCGAGCAGCTACTACGAATACGCTTAACTAATAAAATTCCTTTGCTTATACTATATTAGCTAACTATACGCTAAGCTCTATAAGTTTACTCGTTAGTGCTTAAACTATTAGATTTTTAATATCTATTACTATAAAATATATAGTAGCTTATAATTAATACTTAGCCCGCTATACCTATACTACTAAATTATAATAGACTTTGTTTTAGGCCTACTAATTTTAAAACTAGAAGAATTTAACTATATCCTTTTTATAATTTGCAAGTTTTTTAAAAAAATCCTTTTAATACTTAGTAAAATAACTTGGAAATCCTTAAACTAGGCTCTAGCCCTACTATAAAATCTGCTTTAAAGCAACTAGGGATATCTAAAAGTTATTCTTTTAAACAAAAATTTAAAATTTCTCTTAAAAGTTTAAGCTTTTATTTAAAAAATCTATAAAATAAAGCTTTTTATATAACTATATATTATCCTTAGATAAATAGTTAGTTTAAAAAAATAGTTTAAATAATTAAATTAGCACTATAATACTTTATTTATAAACTAGATAATCCTAGAAAATAAACAAAAACGCTTGCCTATATTTAATTTAAATATTACAATAGTAAGTCCTAGGCTTCCGAAAGCTTGCTAAACAAAATTGTAAAAGGATTTATACTAAACAATATTTTAAATATTATTACTAATTAACTTCTTTAACAACTTCTAAACTTACTACAAAGCTAAATCTATGTTTATAATGCACTTGCTTTAGCCGCAATAACTATAAAAGCTTATTTCAACAAAAAGTATTTACCCTAATTCTTTAACGCTAGCTAAAAAGTTTTTCTTTAATTATATAAGGGATATACTATTCTATAAAATGTTAGATATAAATACAAACTATAATACGCTAGCTTGTTTAAGATAAAAGAACGCATTAGCTGCTTTGTTTACAAGCTTAACTTTCCTATTTTATAAAAGCTTAAATATAATGTTATATCTATAGATTATTTTAAGCTATACTCTATAGATTTGTTTAAGCAAAATATACTTTTAATTAGCTTTATATAAGTTAAGGATTATAAAAAACAAATACTAGAATTAAGGAAAACACTTGCTAAAATAGAAAAATATCTTGTTGATTATATAGGCTTTGGGCTAGAATTTCGCAAATAGAAGATACTAATACAACTAAAAGATTACGCGTAACGCCTTATTAATGCGTTTTCATGCAACCGCGTTTTTATTAAAAATTTAGCTCGCTAAGGCTATTATATATTATAGATTATTATTATACTACCTTCCCCCTTAATACGTGGAATTTTTTAACAAAGGAATAGTATTCGAGCCTAACGAACGGCCTATAAGGGCGTAGTCTTTTTTATATGGGGAAGATTGTTAGGAGATAGCAGGAGCGCACGGGCTAGGCCCTATAAGAACAAACTCCTTGGCCCCCGGCTTTAGACAAACTTAGCTAGACGACATATAGATAGAAAGACAGAAACCAACCAATTGCTACGATACCCATTACAAGAATGCATGCCGTTGTCTCGGAGATATATGTGATATATGTGTTCTGTGTAGATCAGACATAGGTAATCCGTATTTGGAGAAAGCGTGGCGCTCTTGTTTTCACCACCCTGTTCTTTTAGCGCAAAAAATTAACCGTCTCTGGAATTTTCAACTCACTCTCATCAAAACTTTCTCACCCCGTACAATCAAATCGCATGTGAAAACGCCTCGTCCATAAGGCCATCCCAAGCAACCCACACCCGCCCAACTCATAACCAGACCAGAAGTACATCCAGACAACCACTTCAAGCTCCCAAATCAATCAAAATGGGCGTCGAAAACAAGCGGACGCTGACAAAAACTCGCCGGTACAAAAGGTAGGCGTGCAGCCCCCCTACCCTTGCCTAGAAATGAGCCAGCACTGACAAGCCGAAAATAGGGACATCGACCAGATTAAGGCAGACCTACTGTCGCCCAAGCACCTTAAGCAATACAAGGACACCAAGCTCGTCGAGGACCTGCCCGCCCTGGGCAGGCACTACTGCGTCGAGTGCGCCAAGTGGTACGAGGCCGAGTTCGCCCTGGTTGCCCACAGGCGTGGCAAGCCTCACAAGCGGAGGTAAGTTGACCTATGATTGCCATTGATGCGTGCAGTCACTTGTTAACGTCCGCTCTGTAGGGTCAAGCAGCTGAAGGAGGAGCCGTACACGCAGAAGGAGGCTGAGGCCGCCACGGGCCTGTGGACTGACAACAAGGGCCCTGGCAAGTCCAAGACCGACGACGTCGACATGTCGTGATCGAGCGCGGGTTTGACGGATGGTTACTTATCTACTGTACCTGCTGGGCCCATCTCCCGGTTTTCCGCTCTCCAAACTCGGCAAATCAGCTCTACGACGCCCGCTCCGCGATGGGAGAGCAACGAAATCATCACGGTCAAGGGCGGCGAGGCCTGAGCACGCTGCCACGGTGGCGTCGACGCACGATAGGGCCAGTGATTCGAGGGCAGGCGGGATCTTATCGATGAGGACCTGTGGGTGGGGATCATGGACTTTTGGGATCCGTATCCGAGGACCAAACCCAGTCGTGTCACACCCCACGGTCCCTGCTGCTTATACCCCGGACACGCAAACTGTCGGCTTCCTGCCATCACAGTTCTAAAGGATCGTCGACCGGAGGCAGAACGAGCCGAAAATGGCCTCGAGGATGGCTACAGGGTCTGGGCGCTGTTATAAAGATGAGCAGGACTTGCGTCGGCAATACAGTATCATTTCAAGACAAGTCGTTTCCCGTGGATTTCTCGGTTTCTATAATTCGCATTGGATTCCATGACTTTGCAAGGCCTTGCGGCTGATGTTTCCTGCCAATGCAACCCCGTCTCAGCCTCAAGAGTCCCCGCCTCGGTCTTGTACACTCACTATCAGCTCTCACCGGACAAAGGGTCCAGTCTGCATTATGATTTGGTTCGTTATACCGAAATCGAATGGCCAGTGATAGATAGCTACGCTTAACCTGTTTCGTGTGAGGATTAGTGACACGCCCGGTTACTTAGTATCAATTCCCCCGTCCTCCCACACGGTTCGCCAGTAGCCAGAACTGTAATACGTCTAATAGCCAGCGATTATTGTGGGCTACAAATGGCATAGATGGTTCGACATGCCTCAAGCGTGGTGGTTGTTCCCTTTCTCCCTTAACAAGGTTGAGACTTGGACTGGGGACCGGGCCAACTGTCCTAGGTCCCCCTCATCAGACTGGGAATTTGCGATGGGGTCGGAGGTTGATCCGTAGCTGGGGATGGCCAAGGTGCTTTCGTGATGTATGGGTGTTGACGTCTTTGATCTCCGGTGTTATTATATCTGTAACAAGACAAGGCAGGAGGAGTCTGGCCGTTCACGTTCTGGCAGAGCATAGCCGTCTCCTGCTTGGCCGGGAGCAGCTCCCTGTCGCCACTTTCGAGCGTCTTTGTATAAGAAAGGTGAGGCGTGTCCTACCTAGGTACCAAAGAGATCACACGCAGAATTTCCAAATTTATATCCACACAGTTTTCGTTCTCCCAAATGTTCAGCACCGACCACCCGCCTCAGACAACAGGTCGATCACGGGCAGTGACTGACTGCCTGACTGCCTGCCTTCTAACACCCAACCCCTGCCCCCGCCTCCTCAAGCCCAGCGACTTCAACATTAGACGAGCACACCTGAAATACCGACCACCCCCCCGTCCTCACCCAGGTCTGTCGTATGTTTCTGACAGTCATTGACTTATTTGTCTCGTCAGCTGTCAAGGCATTTTGCTAACCCAACCCAGGTTCACAGTTGCCCACCCCCCACCCCCCTTTACTCCTTCAGTCAACGATCAACTTGGTCAGGAGCTTCCCCTGGTTATTCCCGCTAAACAGTCGCATCCAGATTTCAGGCTGCTCCTCGATCCTTGCCTCGACAACAGTCTCGCCCTGATCCAGCTTGATCGTCCCGTCCGCAGCAGCACCAATGAGCTCCCCGAGGATCTGCGGTGCCTTGTCCATATAATCCAGCATGATAAACCCCCTGATCGTGATCCTCATGGAGATAATCTCGAACCAGTTCCTCAACTCCATCGGCTTGTCCTGCGCGTTATACGACGCGACGGCGCCACAGACAGCGACAGTCCCAAACTTCTTGACCCGCGTCAGCACCGCGTCGAGCACGAAGCCGCCCACGTTGTCAAAGTACACATCGACCTCGTCCGGGGTGACGGCCTCGAGGTCCTGGCGGAAGGTTGGGCTGTTGTAGTTGACGCACTCGTGCGCGCCGAGGTGGTTCTTGACCCACGCGCACTTCTCGTCCGACCCGGCGATGCCGATGACCTTCTTTGCCTTGAGCAGCCTGACGGCGATCTGGACGGCCATGGAGCCCGTCGCCCCGGCTGCGGCGGAGATCACGATCGTGTGCTCCGGCTTGGCCTCGCCTGCGAAGTAGAGCCCGCTATAGGCGGCCAGGCCGGACGCGCCGAACGCACCCAGGAAGTGTGTTACTGGGAGTCCATTGGGAAGAGGGGCGAGGGGCTGGCATGTCGCTGCCTCCAGTACGATAAATTCGCTCCAGATACCAAGGTGGCTAAAGGTCAGGTGCGATGTCAGTCATATTCGGCGCATGGAAGCACCAGCAGGCCTTTGTCGCCTGTTCTTGGCCTCAGAGGCCGAGAAGGGCTAACGTACAAGTCCATGACCAGATCACCCGGCTTATAAGAAGGCGACGCAGACTCCACAACCTCGCCGATGACACCGGAGCGCATCGGAGAGCCGACGGGCACAGTGGGTACATATAACCGCTCCGGGGCCACCGTGGTGGCAATGACTGTGGGTTGGCAATGTCAGCAAGAGTCCTGATCCGGCGTCAAAAGTTACGGTTCCTACAATTCCGCAGTCCCGTATCATTGGAGAAGTACTGGACTTTGGCCAATACCTGACCTTCCTTCAGCGCTGGCAGCTCTGCCGTCTGGAGCTTGAACGTTGCTTCGGGGCCGGACAGGACCGGGGCTCCTGATGGCTTGGACGCCAGAATCCATTGCTTGGTGGTGGTGGAAAGCACCATGATTTCTGCGTGAGGTCTCGTAGAGTTTTACCAGAACCAACAATCCAGGAATGTCAGCCTCTCGAGGGAGTATAACCTCAACGCCATGGCGCTATCCGCTTGAGACCCCGGTCACGATGATCCTCACAGCGGGGCCGTAACCAGATGCCGCGGCTCCGTGACCGTTGCCCCGCCTCAACATCAGAGGAGTGCTGGATTGGAAGGCTCCTAGACCCGGATTGCCTGCGGCCGGTCCACCAATACTGAGGTGTGATCGCTAAGGGAATACTACTGTTCCCGCCGGCAAGGCTCCCCGGAGATCCCCCCGATCCCCCAATCTTCTTTCCTCAGCTCCAAGCTCAGATAGAGAAGCACCACTTGCCATCAAAGACTTTTACATTACCGTGGACCACCCACCTTCGGCTACCCCCACCTTTGGACCACGTAAATTTTAACCACGCCACACAAAGTAAGGGTATTTAGATAGCTACAACTTAATTAATTCTAATAATACGTATCTAGTAGCTATATAAAAATGATTGTAAGAAGTTACTTAATTGTCGTATCTACTTGGTTATCGAATTTTATAACCTTCGCGTTTAATTTTTTCCTCTAAAATCTCTAGCTTAAATGTATCTTCTTTATTTTCCTCTTGCTTAACTTTAACTTTAACTTTAGTAACTCTATAGCGTTTTTAAGGTTGTAGCTTGTTTTTAAGTGCTTTTATAGTAAGGTCTTTCTCGCTTATTTCAAATATAGTTATAAATTTAGCGTTAGGGTTAAGTATAGCCTTGCGGCGTTTTATCTTTTCTTTAACCTTTTTTTTAACTTTAAAGCCTATATTTTTTCTTTTAAGTAGAGCTACTTAAAAGTATAAGCAATTAATTTTATTAGCAACTTGTTTAGCTTTATATTTAGCTATTTAATTATTTTTAGGGGCTAGTAATATTATGTAGTTTTTTGTAATAACCTTTCCCTTAGTAAATGCTTAATTATTAACTTTATTACTAGAATTTTTATAATTTAACTCTTATAGCTAGTTAAAAAGATCTTTATTTAGGTTTAAATAGTATTTTGGATGCTATAGTGCTTTTTCTTGTAATACTGAGTATATTCCAGTGTATTTAAATGCATTTTTAATAGTTCTTTTTATTATAGCTTTGCGAGCTTTAAAGAGGCATTTAACAAAGTTAATCTTGCCCATAGAAGTTAAATTAGTGTAGCTAAATAGCTTTTTTGTTTTACTATTAAATGCTTCTTTAAATATACTAAATATATTGTTATTAAAAAGCTATAACCTATAAAAAGTATATACTAGTAGCTATAATGGGTTAATATTGTACCTATAGTATATAGTTATAAACTCGACGTTTTTATAGCTATTACAGCTATCGAGATTAAAAGAATAGCTCGGGATTCGTTGTGATTTCGAATCTTATTTATTACTAGTATAAAGATACTAGTAAGCTATTTAACGGCAATTTTATTGCTTGTCCAGCTATTTAGAAAGGCCTTAAAACCCTATTCTAGTAGTATAATCTTCTTGAATTCTCTTATAAACTATTATTGTTAGAGGTTAAAGCTTTTAAATATAAGCCTAAGAGATAAATAGTAGCTAGTTGTAGTTATAAAGTTAATAACTATAACTATTGCTTAAGTAGCGTTTTCTTTTATAGCAATAAACTATTTCTTTATACTTTTTAGTATAAATTTGTTATAAGCTATAAATAAAGTAGGTTAAAAAAAGTGTTTTCTAGCAAAAGAGTAAAAGATAAACCTACTATTGCCCTTTATAATTCCTCTTTTATTTATATTAACTATTAAGTTAGGCTTAATCTATTTAAAGTCCTCTAGCTTGTTAAAATACTAGTTAACTGCCTTGGGAGTAAATAATAAAAACCTTGCGGCTTTTTGCTTTTTACTTAACTTCGAAATAATCTTTAGGTGTTTTTTTTTAAAGCTATTAAGCTAATTCTTGCCTAAGGGCTAAGTATTACTATTTTCTTTAAGGATTAACGTAATAAGGGAATAGATAAAGGAACTACTTAGTGCGTAGCTTAATTTTTCTTGCCAAAGGATCTATTTAACAATATTTTCCTCTTAGTTATAAGAGAAACGTTAAGCAAGCTGCATTTATTTATTTAAGGGTTTAGCGCTTTTTATTTACTTTAGTAGTATAAACTTAAGTACGCTAAACTAGTTGGCTATTAAATAAAGCGTAAAGCCCTTGTTTATAATTGCAAATGCTGCATTATATATTTAAAACTATTTGTAGTTCTTCAATCTACTATATAGCTTTTTTTTGGGCGCTATACTAGGTAATTAAGTTAGTAGTAAAGTAGAAAAGTAGACCTTAATTTATAAAAGTTACTATCTCGGAAGGTATACAATTAGTAGGGGATTCTACTAGGCTACACCGCTAGTAAACCCCGCAGCATACTATTTAATACTTGGAATATGTAGATTTATTAAAAAGCTTTAGATTAACTATAAGAACTTTGTGATAATTATAGAATTAAGTAAATGGGTGTAAGTTAAAGACCCTTACTTTGTGTAGCGTGGTCAAAATTTACGTAGTCCGAAGGTGGGGGTGGCCGAAGGTGGGTGGTCCACGGTATGTACTAACTCATAGCCCAGTTTTGAGGCGGCTGTCCTTGACTTGCTCTAACGCCATTTGCTGAGGAACGTTTTAAAAGGCCGTCCTAGTGCTGTGGGAATGTGATGGACTCCCAACCACAGCCACATTCACGCCTTCGAACATTCATCAGCGAAGATCCATCCGAAGCCGGGAGCCACAAAAAGAAGCAAAATAATACGTGCAACAGTCGGGATTCGCTGGTCGTCACCGACCCAACTACTATTCGACCTCTCACAAGCTTGATTACAGGAGAGCGAACGGGATCCGATATTTTCTTGTGGATATGGTCGCATGTGCTGGAACGTGGGTGTTGTGGCAATTAAGTACCTAGGTATCGTCAAACGGAGTGAACTAAATGGCATTGGGGATACTTCACCTTCCGGGAAGCTGCCAAGTACAAGGCCCGGCACAGCAGATTTCCCGCGTGACGGCCCTAATTCCCGGGTTGTTTCATGCCGGCTACTGGCTACCTAGGTACCTACGTATGTAGGGCTAGGTGGGTATAACAAGTGCTTTCGAGAATGATGGGAAAGAGAAGAGACGAACCCCATCTAGTGTTTCTGACTTGGGGCGGCCAGGTTTGGGGATGTGCTTCAGTTTCTCCAAGGATCGATTGATACTCCTACCAAAATCGGTCGTTCAGACGGTTGCACGAGAGCTGTGAGGTTCTAGCCCACGGCTACCCCTTGGCCGGCCACCCGAACCGAAGCTTCTCCTCAGGGAAGCAGATAGACTACGATCTGCCCAATTTCCAACCCGCTCGCTCGGCCCTTGTTGACCAATGCGTCTCCTTAGCTGGTCATCCGCGACAAATAAAAATGGAAAGAAATGTCACTGCGCAGCCGTGTGGTCAGGCCCCAACTACCCAGGAAATACCCATGACCTCGTTGCAATTTCCAAATACCGAGAATTTTGGATTGCCTTCCCCGTCGTCGATGGCTAAAACTGGTATTCAAGCCTCGCACACCTCACCAGAGTGCCCCAGGTGTGCTAGGTCAGCTGCTGTGTCTCAATAATGTCATTAGCTAAAAGAGGCCAATTGAGGGAGCTAATTCATCGTATCCTTCGAGAGATACCATAGCGTGGACCTTAGCCCCTCATGTCACTGCCCAGAGTCACAGAGACAAGACCAAGTCGTGTCGAGTCCGTCTCGCTCGATGATATGTCAGACGATCGTGTCGACAGCGGCAGCGAGACGGGTACAACGACAACATGACTTGGGGTCGGCTGGCCTTTCGTGAACACATCTGACATTATATCAGTTGAACCCTCTGCCCTGACACGGATAGCTAGCTAGCAGCTGCTCGTCCTCTGTCCGAAGAACCCGTTCCTCCGTCTTCCATCTATTTGCTGTGCTCTTTGTTTTGGACAAACTGCAAATAATCCAATCTGTCGCCGACAGAGCTTTCATGCCGAGGACGGCCGAGACTTTGACCAGAATGGAGGATTCATCACCGGAGGGCCAAAGGCCCGGTTCCATCATGCCGCATGACCAGAACATGCAAGAAGGCCTGAGAATGGCGACAGAAGCCATGCAAGCGGCCGCGGATGCGATGACGGCCGCATCAGCGTCGTTCCAGCGACAAACTATGATGCAGGAGGAGCTCGTATCGAGACGCACAACATGGTTGTCTCGCAGGCAAGCAGAAGATGATCAAGACGAATATGAAGGGACACGACCAGCGAGCCCAAGCCGGGAGCGGGTCATTTCTGTCTACCAGCTGGCAGCAGCACTGGCTCGGGAGGGCTTCACAACTCCAGAACAGGAGTTTTCGTCTCGATTCCTTGCGGAAACGACGCCTCCAGCATCTCACGACAGGCGTGTACCAGGAATATTGCCAGCTCCACCACGGCTGTCCTCTCAACCGAGCCGTCTCTCGACAGCGACCCGTCAGACAAGTCACGAGAACATGAGGGGGTCATCACGAAGGACGAAGTTGTCGGAAGGGTCCGCCCTATTCAACAAGAGCTCGGGCGCCGCAGCCACGCGCGTGCCCTCCCAGGCATTCCACAAGCCCGAACCGTCATGGCTCGCAGAATCCGTGTACGGGGATCAGTACTCCCATGCGCCCGAATATGATGAGCGTCATGGGCCACGATCGATTTTTTCCCAGGACGCAGAGCATAGCGAGGGAATTTCTGCAGCTCGTTGGCCTTTGACGACACCACAACCAGAAATGGGTCACGGTGGTACAAGACATGTGCGCGATTCCCACGGTTATTCTACTTCACCTGTCATCAGGATAGGTAGGCATACCTACATCCGTACCAACACGGGGGACTTTGGGTTGTCGCCGGCAGATCAGCACTCGCAAGACTGGCGACCGTCAGGACAGAGTAGCCAGGCCATCATGAGCCCGCCAGGCCCGCCCGCCAAAGTGCCGCGAAAAAGACCCTACGGCTTCTCAGCTGCGAGGGAGATCTTGTTCCTGGTAGTCGTCATCCTCGCCCAGGTGCTGACGCTGTCCGGGCTCGCCCAAGCCCTCATCCCCCAGCACATCATCGGCGCCTCGTTCCCGGACACGAACCCGGGGAGCCTCGCGTGGTACTCGGCCGCCTTTGGGCTGACCTCGGGGTCGTTTGTCCTCCCATCCGGCAGGCTGGGCGATATCTTTGGGCACAAAAAGCTCTTCATCATCGGCTACGTCTGGCTCGGGCTGTGGGAGCTCGCGGGCGGCTTCAGCGAGTATGTACAGCGGCATGGGTCCGGCAGCGGCACCGTCTTCTTCATCTTTTGCCGCGCCATGCAGGGCGTAGGGACGGCGCTGCTCGTCCCGAATGCCCAGGCTATGGTCGGCAGGGGGTACCCGCCCGGGCCGAGCAAGAATATCGTCATGAGCATGTTTGGTGCCGCGGCGCCGCTTGGGTTCGTTGCGGGCGGGGCCATGGCCTCGATGTTCGCGCAGCTCGTCTCGTGGCCGTGGGCGTTCTGGACCATGGCGGCCGTGTGTATCGGGCTGGCGGGCGTATCGGTGCTGATCTTGCCCCCTGCGATGGCGACGACAAGAAACACCGATGTCAGCCTTTGGAAGCAGATCGATGGTCCGGGTATTTGTCTGGGCGTGTCGGGTCTCGTGCTGTTTAATTTCTCCTTCAACCAGGCGCCCATCGTCTCGTGGGGCACGCCGTATACGTACTTCACCCTCGTCATTGGCGTGCTGCTGCTCGGCGGGTTTATCTACGTTGAGTTGCACGCGTCCCACCCGCTGGTCCCCATCAGGAGCATGACCCCGGCTATGAATTTCGTGCTGGGATGTACCGGGGCTGGCTGGGCGAGTTTCTCGATCTGGGTGTACTGTAAGTGTCCTATCTGATCTGTGGTCCGGTTGACCGAAAGCATGCCCCCTTTGCACATACCTTAACTAACAGCATGGATAGATGCGCTCAGCGTCATGGAGCAACTTCGAGGCTACTCGCCCCTGCGCGCCTCAGCAGCCCTGGCTCCCTGCCCCGTGACTGGCCTCATAGCGTCAATTCTGGCCGGGTTCCTGCTCATCAAGAAGGTGAAGCCCTACATCGTGCTGATGATGAGCATGTGGGCGTTCACTGCGGGTGGCCTGCTCTGGTGCCTCGCGCCGGTTGGACAGACCTACTGGTTGAACTCTTTTATCGGGATCTTGATCATCCCCTTTGGAATGGACATGTCAAACCCCGCTGCGTCTATCCTCCTGAGTAACAGTATGGCCAAGGAGCACCAGGGCACCGCGGCTAGCCTCGTAATCACGACGGTAAACTACAGCATTTCCCTGGCCTTGGGAATTGCGGGTTCGGTCGAGCTGGCAGCCCGCGGGGACCGGAATGATGTGCTGGCTGGCTTTAGGGGAGCTCAGTACCTCGGCCTGGGCTTCGGTGTGTTGGGCCTGTTGGTTGCTGCGGTTTTTACATTGCGGTCCAGGATCCAGGCGAAGCAAACACCCGAGACGGTGGCCAAAGCTGGATAGGCACCAGGCAGCCGAGATCTACGAGTTGAGCGTGGGAGTTGTTAATAGGAAGGCCATATGTGGGCGTGGTGTCAAAGGAGCACCAATGGGAGCTGCATAACTTGCATTGTATTTAAATAGCAGCGAGCAACATATCAAGCGCATATATTTTGTCTGCTCAGGTGTAAAGGGTGCGAATTGATTAATATTGGGCAGATAAAATTGAACTGGAAATCCAGTATATGCGAAGTAAGCAGCCTTTGTCTTTCGTCATACGCAAGCCTAACTCCCCAGTCTGTATGCTTGGACAATTCGTCGCTAGCGACTTCGGTCCCATAAATTGCTGACGAGGTATAAGTTCTAAGTGTTCATACTCAATTCGTGGATTTTGCACCTTTGACTGCTCCCTTTCTTGGAAATCGCTGCTCAAGGAGCAGCGTGATCGCACAGCCGCTTACTGGCTTTATCTATTGCATTTTCCTCCCTCCCTTCCAGTAGGCTGACACCATCGAAAACGTCTCAGCGGGGCAACGCTTGCCATCCGTCATGCCTCCATGTGATCGTCTTTCCAAGTGGGAGTCCGATACCAGAGTGGTCTCGTCCCGGCCGTCCACGGGCGAGATCATGGGCGTACGGTGGTGGGTGCGTCCTTCGTTCTGCCATAGACTGACTGACTAGCCGGCCTTCACAGTTCTCAATGCTCCGAGAGGTTTGAGTTGAATATCACCAGGGCATAGGACGACCCGGCTGGTTTAGCTTTAAATCTTTCAGATAACACAGAAACCCCCTTGCCTTTTTCCCGAACGCCGAGAATGTGCCCAGCCGTGGGAGTTTTTCGTACATCCCACCTGCGAAAATAAAAAACTGAGAAATGCGAAACGGGGAAGGTAACACCTTCTAACCCCGTCCCCTGCTGAAGCCGCCCCTACCACGGCCGCCGCCTCGTGAGAAACCGCCCGAGCCAGAGTTACCCCGTCCACCGAACCCACCACCTCCACCACGGCCACCGCCCCGGCCGCCGAAGCTGCCACCTCTTGAGCCTCCACGGCCGCCGCGGTCGCCGAAGCCACCACGACCCCCAAAGCCTCCCCTTCCCCTTGCGCCCCCACGACCGCCAGCGCCGCCGCGGCTGGGCTTCTTGACCTTTGGCAGACCGGCCAGTGGCTTAGGCTTGGGCAGGAAGCGGTCCATGGCCAGTGTCTTCATGCCGTCGATGTAGAACTTGTCGCCGGGCTTGAAGCTGGCCGCCTGGATGCCCTCGGAGGGCTTTATCGTGAAGAAGAGCTGGTTGATGGGCCCGAGGACCTCGTCGATCTTGCCGACGGAGGTCTTGTTCTTGAGGTACATGATTGCGTTGAACTGGGGTACTCGTGGGTTGATGCTCTCGCATACCATCTCGCCCTCGCAGGCGTGGATGAACTTGCCCATCTCCTGCACCTCTGATGGCGGGCCGAAATCGCGTTGTTGGAAACCGCCTCGGCCTGTGACGAAGGGTTGGTCAGCTATATGTGGTCGTGTGCAGGACGAGCACTCCCCCCCCCCCCGTTAAAACGTACCACCACCCCGGCCACCACCAAACCCGCCGCGACCGCGGGGAGCTCCTCTAAACGACATGTTGTTGTGTCTTTGTGATTATCTCTGACGTCACAGATTTCCTGGCCGAGTCCTGGGCGAATTTGCGGTGGGCTGTCGTCTGACTGCGTGGCAGAATTGAAGCCCTGTTCGGTTGAGCTGACTGCAATAAATTTTGAGCCTCGAGAATTTCGTGGAGAAAGTTTGCTCGGCCGGCAAGCGCCATGAATGGCTAGGCCTTGCTGGTTTGGGACTAGCACGTGTGAGCGCCGAGCCGGCAGGGATGCCCACGTCAGGTACTGCCTGTTTGCCAGGCAGCCCAGGATATCAGATTCCAAAGTTGGGCTATTGTAAAAGAACAGGAACGATTGCGGCTTTTTAAGATATGACTGACTGATTTGGTATACATGAAATATGTATGATGTATATTTTGATTAGATAGGCCTCAGCAATACAAAACCTAGATTGGTCCATCTGGAAGGGCAATGGCAACCGTCGTTGCTGGCCGCAAAGAGTGGGCCCTGAGCGTATGAGTTGATTGGCCAGGGCTTCCCAGGCCTGTAGCGCTTTTGCAGGGTCCAAACTTCCGAAGAGCCTGACGAAACTTCAGAGGCAGTCGCGTCTGCTAACGTGTATGGTCAGGTAGCCGCAGGCTGGGCCAACCAAAGTAAACAACCCACGATCCGCCGCCTCACTGACGCCCACCACGACGCGACTTGCTTCTGCGCTCCCCAACCCAACACGGTCTCAGCTGCACCCTAGTAATAAAGAGCTTCACTGACATCTAGCTTTCTACTATCCAATTGACCCATATGTCCTTCTGTATCAAACACACCATCACGCTCCTAGCAGTTGCAAAGCTATCGACGACGCGTGTCCCAGCGTTGCTCGTGCCCGGCCTCATCCCGACCTGATCTCCGCCACCGCCCGCCATGGTGCAGCCCGACATAGGGCTTGACACGCCCAGGACAAATGTCGGCGATGCGACATATCTCAGTCGCGCACCAGACTTCGACATCACACAAGAACCCTCCTTTCAGTCCCCCAGCAAAGAGCCAAACGTCTTCCAGTCTCTGCGCAACGGCACAGCCCGTTCGGGCTTGCGGACACCACGCGGCACCAAAAACCGTGCCCCCTTTTCAGACAGGATGAACCTGCCCGGCGGCATCGGCGGTGCCGAGTTCACCCCCCTTCTCAAGTCTGCCACGCGAAATAGTGCCCGCCGGCGCGGTGGCAAGGAAAACGGCCTTACCACGCCCGTGCTGGGCAAGATCAGCGAAGACATGACCCCCGTACAGGTTGGCGAGAGCAGCATGTTTAGATCCAGAGACCAGTCATACGTAGATCGCACACAATTGCCTGAAGCCGACAGCGATAGTACCGCCTCGACACCAATGATTATGCGACGCGGCAAGGGCGGGGACGGAGGCCCACTGCAGGACGGCCAACAGCTATCCCTCCGCGAGCAGGAGAACGTCATCGACAAGATCGAGAAGGAGAATTTTGGCCTCAAGCTCAAGATCCATTTCCTGGAGGAGGCGTTGCGCAAGGCCGGGCCCGGCTTCGGCGAGGCAGCTCTCAAGGAGAACACCGAGCTGAAGGTGGACAAGGTCACCATGCAAAGGGAATTGCAGCGCTACAAGAAGCATCTGACGTCCGCAGAGAAGGATCTCGAGAACTATCGGCAACAGATGGAACGAATGCAAGAGTTGGCACGGAATAAGCAAGGGTCGCACGAACATTCAGCCGAGCTCGAAAAGCTCCGTCGGGACCTTGACGAGAAGGACGCAGATCTCGAAGACATGCAGCACCGGATACAGTCAGACCTACAAAATGTCGACAAGGTGGCGAAGCTCCAGGACGAGATCGGGGACCTCGAGGCTGAACTGAGAGACAAGGAGCGAGCCATCGGCGAGCGCGACGATGAGCTGGACGAGTTGAGGTCAAAAGCCAGGCAGACTGACCAGCACAGCCAGGATGAACTAGATCGGCTCAAGGACGACATTGAAGACCTTCAGGCCAACATGAGGGAGAAGGACCGAGTCATAAGCGAACACCAAAATGAGCTGGGAGACCTCCGATCCAGGGCCCAGCAAGCGGAGGAAAAGGCAAAGAGGGCCCAAATTCGTATGATTGAGCTCGAGGAAAAGGCACAGGCCAGCGACAAACTCGGAGAGGCCAGGGAGTCTATCCAGGATCTCGAGGCACAGGTTCGGGAGTTGGAACGACAAGTCGATGATGCACAAGAAAAGCTGGAAGATGCCTTGTCTGAAAAGGAACGCGCAGAGGCCGACCTCGAAGAGCTCCAAGAAGAAATGGCCAACAAGTCGGTGGTAACAAAGGGCTTGCCCAGGCAGCTGGAGGAGAAGCTGGCGCGACTCCAGGATGAGGTTGAGGCGGGCCGTCAAGATTACGACGCACTGGAAAATCAGTACAACACCAAGCAGGCCGAGATCGACGATCTGAAGTTCAAGCTGAAGGACTCTCGTCAAGAACGAGATGCCTCGGAACAGGAGCGGCGGGCACTCGCTACCAGGATAGAGGAGCTGCAGGCGGACCTGAACTATAGGAACGACGAGAAGAACCTCCTCCAGAGCCGACACGAGGCGTTGGCTGCCGAGTCTGCTTCTCTACAGCGAGATGTGTCCCGGCTGCAGAAGTCAATGGCGGATCTCCAGGGCGACCTCGAACAAGAACGCCAACACTCGTTAAGCATCGAGCGGGAGCTACGGGCACAGTACAAGACTGACTTGGACAAGCTGAACAATGAGATCTCTGACCTGCAGGCCGAGGTCCGTGAGAAGGAGAACCTTTACGATAATGATTGCGAGAAATGGGAGACGGAGCGACACAACCTCGAGTCAGAGCGTGAGCGGGCGGAGGAGCGCGTGTCTGGGCTGCAGAAGACAATCGATAGGCTGAGAGATGCCGAGGGCAGCCTGACCGACAAGGAATCAAAGCTGCAGCGGGCCCTTCAGAGCGAGACGGATCGACACCACAACGAAGAAGCGGTCCTCAGCAGACAGATCAATGACCTGCAGCAAGATCTTTCTGATCGTCAGAAGGTTCTCGAGAACCTCAGGAGCGAGCTTTCCGCCGTGCGCGACGAGCTTCGTCAAGCCCAGTTGGACAATCAAGAAGCAGCCGAACGGGCTGCGGGCTTGGAAGACGAGGTCGAGGTGCTCCAGGTTGCCCTGGACGAGGAGAGCGAGAAGTCGGCCCAGGAGATCGAGACCCTGACCAAGGAGTGTGATGACCTGCGACAACAGCTAAGAGAGTTGCGCCGAGCCTCGGAAGCCGCCCATGCTTCAACAGACTCTTCCCGCCAGACCGCCGAGCTGAACTCAAAGGCAATGGATCGCCTGGAGAAGCAGCTTGACGAGTACAGATCCAACCTGGCGAAAGCCACCCAGGAGAAGAGAGTGAGCGACCGGGAGTGTGAAGAACTGCGACAGCAACTTAGGGAGTTGCGCAGATTAACCGAGTCTGCCAAAGCTTCAACCGATGCAACGCACGAGGAGGCCGTGTACAACGCCAGAGCAGTCCAGCGCTTGGAAGGCCAGCTCGCAGAGTTCAAACAGAACATTGCTCAAGTCACAAAGGAGAAGAGGGACATCCAGGGCCAACTGACCAGCATCAGGGGCGAGCTTCACTCTGTTCAGACCCGGCTGGCCGAGACACAGGCAGAGCGGGATGAGATCGATGTCGAGCTGCAGCGCTCCAAGGAGCAAGACAACGACACGTTCCAAATCGACCAGGAGAGGATCAACCTCCGGGCGACAAAAGCACGTCTTGAGAACGAGATCCGTCGCCTCAAGGATGATAACAGGAATCTGGCGGAACACCGAGACTCCTTGGAGAAGACCCTGGAGGATGAGCTCGACAAGGCGGAAGCCGAGGAGGAGCGTCTGAACCAGGAGATCCTCACACTGCAGGCCAAGGTCAGGCAAGGCCAGTTCCCGGACACCCACGACGTGTCCAAAGCCCGACGTACCATCCGAGAGCTGGAGCGCAAGATTGCCAGCTACGAGCACCAGCTTGCCCAGGCCACCATCCCCATCAACTCCCTGGAGGGCAACAGCGAGCTGTCGCTGATCAAGCGCGATCTCTCCGCGGCACGCCAGAAGGAGATCGAGTTTATGCAGAAGGAGGGCGACCACAGGGCGGAAATCCGGGGTCTGAAGCGCCAGATCGGTGACCTCGAGCGACGAGCGCACGAAGCAGACATGTCACGCGTGGCTCAGTCGCCTCTGTCGGAGAATGCCTCTGCCCGGAAGGCCGAGGTCTCGGAGCTTCGCCACCAGCTCTCCAGCGCCCACCAGTCGATCGGGGAGCTGAAGAAGAAGCTGCGCGAGTCGGAGCGCCATTCGGCATCAGTGGAACGCGATCTCCAGCGGCACCTTGAGAACGTCGAGGATGAGAAGATGGCCTTGGAGCAAGCACTCGAAGATGCCCAGCTGGCAGCCGAGGAGGCCAGGGCCGACCTGAACGAAGCATCAAACAAGTATAAGCGCAAGGCCGAGAGGTACAGGAGGGAGCGCGACTCGATGGCCGACACCCTGGCAACAACGCGCCGTGACATGCGCAACAACATGTTTGATTCCAGCATCACCTCCAACGTTAGCAGTGTAGGCAACGGCACCGTGACAAGCGAGGTGACGCGGGAGGAGCGCCATGATCTCTACTCGATCCTTCGCAAAACGCAGATCGACGCAGAGTGCCTGGAGCGGGAGGTGCGGGAGCACAAGGAGGCCCTGGACGAGCTTGTGGCACTCGAGAAGTCCCTGCGCGTCAAGCTCGACCGGGCGAGATCCGAGCGTGCGCAGTACCGGTCTGACGTGGAGCAGCTGCAACGGGATCTGAAGCATCTCAAGAAGGGCAAGGACGAGGCCGAGAAGATGGCCGAGGCAGCCAAGGCAGCGGCAGCTGTAGCCCGCGCCCGCGCTGCTGTATCGTCCGTATCCTCTTCGTCCACGTGGAAGGGCAAGGAAAAGGAAGTCATCAAGCCACCTCCACAGGCTGTCGAGCTAGAGGAGGGGGACGACGAGGACAGCGCCGCAGAGGCAGCTAATGACGACAACGCGGCGCGCGTGATCCACTTCCGGGACGATAACGACACCCAGGTGCACACGGACGCGATCGTGCGGGCGGCCGAGGCTGCGGAACATCGCCACGTCAAGCAGATGCGCGGCATGACCATGCAGATGGAATGGATGCAGGCGCGATGGGAGAGGGAGCTCAGGATGCGCGACGACGCGGCGTTCGCCAAGAAGTACCTGCAGCTGGAGCTCAGCTCGAGGGATGCCTGGTACGTTGATGGACCCGGCGTTTACATTTCAAATGCGTTGAGAGTAGCGTAGCCAGCCCCCTTTGAACCAACCGACCAGACGCTAACCACAGAGCGAACCACAGCAACCAGGCCGACCTCCTCAAGCTCGAGGGCGTCTTCGAGCAGCTGGGCATGAAGGAGCGGCCCTACTCGCACGTGGCGGCTCAACAGCAGCGTACCAACGCCAAGCGGCCCTTCACGCTCAAGCGGCTGGCGATCGCGCTGCGGTTCATCGCCAGGCTGCGCATCGCGGCGCGCGAGTGGCAGAAGCACGAGAAGACGCGCAAGATGCTCCACGACAAGTGGGAGAGCTACAAGCGCGAGGACCGCATCAGGGCCCACCAGCTGCGCTTCCGCGAGGCCCGCGCCGCCGCCGCCTTTGTCCCTGCCGGCGGCGAGGGCAGGCTTAAGGGGGTCGCGCTCCCTTGAGGTGTTTATGTCTGCATTTTGGACAATTTGTGCGCGGGCAGGCCTGGGTCGTAGGCGTATGGTATGGGTCGGTCGGGTGAGATGCTGCTTGCTGTATGTAGTCTTGCTTCACGGCAGCTTCTGGTTCTGTTTACTTGAAATCCACTGGTTGGTTGGTTGGTTGGCTGCTTGGTTGCATGGGTGTGAAAGGGGGCAGGGAGTTTAGAGGGCTGCTGGCTGGGTAAGGGCACGGCACTTCGGGCATTATCTGCAAGCAATATGTGTTCATGCATGAGTTCAAGGCGTTGGTGATGTTGAGGTCAGGCAGGGTTGTACTGTCCGGACAAAGCCAGGGGTGGATCGGCCTGGCCGAGATGGAAGGACGGCTCTTCTGACGAGACGATGAAGTTGTGGTTGTATACCAACATTTTATTTCCCCCCCCCCCGCAAGGCCAAACAAGGAGCGACGGGAGCGTCTCCTTGCAATACGTCAAATGAAGAATCAAGCGATGTTGTCTTTTTCACCCAGGGCTCCCCAGTCTTGCAAAAATTACGTTACGCATGGGAGTGGGACGACTAGAGCCAAACGACGCCCCCGGTGAAAATAAAAAATGATGGTAGGTGATAGTGATCATGATGATGATGATGTTAACGCTTGGAGATATCCTAAAATATTGATTAACCCTTCCCAATGCTATACACCCGCTCATATCCTAGAAAAACCCATTTCCATGCCGTCGTGCCGGAACGTTATCATCGATAGCTCCTCCGTTCTGTCATTCCCGGCGTTCTCACAAAGCAATGGCTTCATTCACCTTTGGCTTGTTCTGCGGAAACCCCCTCCCCTCCCCAACACGCCTTGCTGGCTGATTTGTTGGTTGGTGTTCAAAAGTTGCCCCCCCCCCCTTACAACCACACACACACCCCTGCCCGCTCCAGTGCGGTAATCTCGCACTTCCGGGTTCTTTAGACAATTATCCACAACACAAGTCATAATTGTGTCACGAAACCCCTTGCTTCTTCTGCATGTTCTGCCCGAACGGCTCTCCTACATTACAAAAAGGAGGTTCGTATCTGATCACAACAAGTATTGTTAGTATGGCCAGGTCTTACATTCCGGCCGTTTCGTTGACTCACTAAGAGGGTGGCTGCTTGAAAGCTGGGGCCGTTGGCTGTATTTGCTGGCGAGCTCGTCGCGGATGCTGTTGAGGAGCTGGACGTAGCTTTGCTGCGGGTTCTTCTTCAGGGCTGTGATGAAGGCCCAAGACATGGCGCCGGTTGCCTGGGCGGCAATGGTTGCGTCGGCTCTGTTGATGTGTTAAAATTGTGATCATGGCTGGAAAATGTGGAGGGAACCGTGAGGAATAAGAGATCACTACAGTCGACGAGGTTCGCTGAAGGACCCCGTCTCTGATGGCCCTTTCCGTGGCTGTGGTCTAATAGAAGGCGGTGGGTTTTTTCAAACATCGAAGGAAATAGAATAAGACACCGCGAAGATTTGAAAATAAAAATTTGGTGTATTCGGTGTGTCTTGGCGGGCGCCGCCATGAGGTTGGTTGACTTCCCAGACGCAGAAGAAAATGCTCATCATTCTTGTGCAACCAGACAAATAACAGAAACAGAACAGACAGCAAAAAAGATACGTACGAGGTCTGGTCATCCTTGCTACCCGAAAGCATAATGACATCCGCCGGCGAAGTCTTTGTGGCCAGAGCACGGCTGTGAGCCTCCTCTCCACCCGTGGCCTTCTTGAAGAATCCCATGCCCTTCTTGATCATGCCACCGATATCGCCCTGGCTGTAGGAGGCAATGACGCCCAACAGGCCCTGACCGGCCTCCTTGGCCAGATTAGGCTCCTTGAGGATGCCCTGGGTCGAGTAGATGTACGGAAGGTCCAGCGCTGTGCCCGAGTGGCATGAATCGAAGATTGCCGTCAGCCGGGTGCCGGGCTGTAATGGCTTGACTAAAATCCTGTGCATTTCGTCGTCTGTGATGTGCCCGACCTGCCGAAAATCGACGGGATATATCACCTCGTCATAGCCGTCCTCCTCGTCACCGTCCAGATCTTTAGTCTGCCCACCGTGACCTGCACCCGTGTCAGCAAAGTCGCCCAGGCAAGGTTCGAGAATGTGAGCTCACCTGAATAATGGAAGAATAATGAGTCGTTGGGGCGGGCGTCCTTGACCAGCCAATGCATAGCGCGCAAGATGTTCTGCTTAGTAGGCTGGCTCATGGGGTTCTGCTGGTCGTCGGTGAGCAGCACCATGTCCTCCCGCTTGTAGCCAAAGTGCTCGACCAGGTACGAGGACATGTTGCGGACGTCATTGATACAGCCCCTTAGCTGGCCGCGCTGGCCAAAGTAGTTGATGCCGACGAGCAGGGCCTTCCGGCGGCCGTTGCACTGGGAGTACTGGAAGGCATAGTTGGTAGGGGCGCCGTGGCCGAAATGCTGTGGGGCGGCAGGTGGTGGGCGAGGAGCATGGCCGTAACTCGAGTTCGGGTGCGGTGGTGCACCTGCAGGACGAGCATTCTGTCAGAAGGGGGAGAGCACATCACATACGGCGAATTCGGGTATGCCCGGACGGAAGGGGGAGGGCGGGGGGGTTGACTGCTCACTTGGTCGGCCGTAGTGGCTCTGGGGCGGCGCGTTGTAGCCGTACTGCTGCTGCTGCTGCGGTGGGGGCTGTGGAACACGGGCAAGGTCAGCCAGCCATGGGGGTTTGGGAGGTGATGCGAGGCCATGCGGCTCGGTGAGACGGGGGTGGGTTTGGAGGGAGAGGGCGTGAGGCAGAGTCGTACGTACCCCACCGTTGAAACCATAGGGCTGAGGCGAGGACGGGTAGCCGTAGGCGGGCTGGGGCGGAGGGGCGTAGCCGTTGTAATTCGGTTGCGGAGGACTGGTGGTGCACAAGGGGGGTGCAATGGTCAGTGGAGAGTTCGTACACAAGAAGGCCGGGTCAGATCAGGCCAAGAAGACAGACACCTCCCAAGCAGAAACAAGAGACACAGACGGGGAGAGAGCCATACGGGTAGTAGCCCTGGGCGGGTGGAAAGGCTGCTGGCGGGGGCGCGCCGCCGTACGAGGCTTGATAGCCGGGATAGCCAGACATGTCAGGCGTACGCTGGCTGGGTGCTCCGAGATGGTTTGCTATGTGCTGAGTCGTGCTGCGTGCGTCGTGCTTCGTGCGTCGTGCTTCGTGGGATGGTGGGATGTGGTGGGGATGGAAGAGAGACTTCTATGCGTACCCTCTTGCAGAGCCGTCGAAAAAGTTTGGGGGGGGCTGGAAGAGGGCGGCGCGGGACGGTGCAAGATGAGGCCAGGCGAGCCGGCGACGCGACGTGAATGCGATGCGATGCGATACGATGCGATAAAAAGGTGTAGTACCGGTCGGTATATGGCACGACGTCAGAACCCGGTCTGGATTAGAAAGTCGGGTGGGTTCTTTTGGAGCGGGCTGAGCAACTGCTGAGTGGGCAGGTGGGTTGAGTATGGATCGGCAAGAGCAGGCGCAGTAACTAAGGTACTTAGGTAGGCAATAAATGGTATGAGCGTCTTAGACACTTTATGTACGTACTCCGTAGTAGCGGACTCCGAATAACAGCCGGGCCGGCGGGGGGGGGGAGGTCGTTGGTCGAGATGGGGGCAGGAGGAGGAGAGCGGGGTTTATTCTTCTCTTGTTGTTCTCGCTGGTCGCAAAAAGGACATCAATATATCTATCTACCAATATAGATAAAATGTTCTTTGATGGTCTGAGTCTCTCTCTGTATACGCGGTGACGCGGCGGTGAGGGAAAGGGTTGGGGTGAGACACTCAGGCACAGGCACAGACACAGACAACAGGCACAGGCACGGGTTTAAAGATGCAAGATGGAGAAAAGGTTAAAAGTGTTTATTGGTTGGGGAAGCATGTCGAGATCTTCTGCATGTCTGCAGTCTGTCTGGACTCTGGACTCTGGACTGGATGGACCCAAGCCACCGTCACAGTGTGGGTTCCGTGAATAGAATCCACAGCTGCTGCGACGGAACCAAGACGGTCGTGTGCTCAGACCAAGCCAGTATTGTCCACGAGGAGCCAAGGCCCTAGAAGGCACGGGGACGGGCAGGTGGAAGCAAGGGGAGCATCATAGGTGGGGTGGGGCTAGGAAAGGTGCTGCGAACATTTGAAGGCGCAGTGCAGAGCGGTGCTGTGCTGATGATGAAGCAGCAGTCCCCTCTACGTCCCTAGTGTGCTCTCACAAGGTTTGGTTGGGCATAGAGACATGGGGACATGGTGGAGCGGAGAGGAAACAACGCGCGGATCGCCTCAGGGCCCCGACGGAGGCAGTGTATGCAGTACATGATGCCCTGCCCGATGTGCTGTGGGACCACCTTGTGTTGAATGTACCATATACCGGGCCCCGTTTCTCCACTATCCACCCGCCCCGTTTCTCTTCTCCTGTCCGTACACTCTGTACGGAGTACGGATTACAGTCTTGCGGGAGGAAGAACACGACACGAAGAAACCTTACGCAGCCAGCAATCAATTACCCAATGCATCACGCACTGTGTCTCGGTGCTGACTATGATCGACAAATGCATTTTGATTTATTTTTCTTACCATGGTATTGTTGTGTTCTAGGAGATATCAGTGTCGATGGCATCATCCAACTTAACACTGCGTCGGCTTTGCCCGTAAGGCGAAGCACTGCCCGCCCGTTTGTTAGTGCAGTCCGGCCATTCCATGCCATGCCACCGCCGATCAAAGCCGCAGCCGCCCAACAGCTAAACGCAATGCTACCTGCTACCTGCAATCTGCAATCTTCAATCTGCAATCTGCAATCTACAATCCGCAACCCGCATTGCTTACTCATCAACCACTTAATTTTTGGTTTACAGCCTCCACGGCCACGCGCCGTCCTAGCCGAGCGAGCGCCTCGTGGGCCTGCCAGATGCAACCACCCTCGATAATCTTCCATTCTGTCGCTGTCCTCCTATCGTGGCCTTCTCCAAAAGTCCTGCCGGCCTCCCCGTGCCCATCTCAGCTGTCTCTACCTCGGCCTTCAATCTCGAGTGTGTGTGTGTGTGTGTGTGTGTGTGTGTGTGTGTGCACAAGACAGCATGCAAAAAGTCTTGTCAATAACATGCCGGCCCCATCTGCGCCCCGGTTGGGTTCCTGCGCCTGGCCTCTGCACCTGAGGTTGTTGAGGACACACACACACACACCAGCCTTCGGAGGCAGGGCGGCTCGCCTTGCCCTGTTCTGTGCGCAATGCCACTCCTGCCAAACTCCTAAGCCCTCTCCCGCCTGGGGAATAGCGCGGAAGTGCCGTCGTTGGCTGATGGGCTCCCGCACCCGTCGCCCCGAGCGAGTGCGTTAACAAGCCAATGGCAGCGGCCCACACACACTTTCGCCTGTTCCTTCCTGCCGCCCGTCAACGTCCTTGTTGGGGGCCGTTCTATCTAGTGTAGCGGAGTACGTAGGCCTAGTGTACATATGCTACGGTGCTACGCGGCCCACGCCTCCATCCATCCATCACACCATCGCGGCCCGCGCCTGGAGAACCTCGACCCTTGTAATGGTTCGCTCCTCCCCCATCACACCCCAAGACTGAACTAACTGACTCTCTCATCTGCCCCCGTCCATACACACACCCAATCACACCCATCTCACAGTCGTATGCGGTACAGTGTGCCAAAGAGCCGAGGCTAAACTTAGCTCACATCAGCCGTCTGCCCGGGGCGCGGTGCTTAATCTTGCCACCCCCGGCCCAGGCCCTTGCCTGTCAGGCTGCTTCCTCGAACTGAGGTGGTGTGGGGATGGTAGCGGCCTACTTCAGGACGGCGAGGTAGTATACTGATCTAGGTAGGTGATGCGCGAACTATACCTCCGTACCACCAATCGGAATTAGAATGCCTGGGGGCACCGACACGGCTTACTGTAGTACAGTACTCCTTACATGCGTTGATAGTTGGAGCAAAGACTGGAGACTTGGCACCATTGGGCTTGGGTCTTATTCAGTTGCCTACAGCGCCACTTGATTGTCATACAGCAGCCAATAACCAATTAGACTTGGTTACATTGAATTGTGTAGAGTCCTTTCCGAATGAGGTCTTCAAGGGCATATTCCGGCCATGGTGGAAGCAATCTCTAGACCGGCAGTGCAAGCGAGATGAGGTCCATATCATCTATCATTTTGAAATGTTGGGAACTTGATAGCAAGATCTGCCCTGCACAATGGCGTCGACGTTTACATCGACCCGTGGACGTCTTCCGAAGTCATCAATCCTCGCCACAGGGTCCGCTCTAGCCCATGTTCAGCTCATGTATGACGATCTTGATTAGTTCCTTGGTCTCTTATCTCTTGCTGGATTCGAAAACCCAGGGGACTCAAGCCCATTCTCAGCCACTTATCTGATTTTCTCTCTGTTGTGGGTTCAGCCATGTTAGACTCACCGGCCAAACGTGCAGGAAAGAAATGAAAGTGAAATAAGGCGAGAGCCTCTGCATGCGATAGGTTATTTCTCTTTTACTCGGTGCATATGACTATACTGAGCGTGCAACGTTTACCGGTGAGGCGACAGAATGTGATTTGACCTTAACATCTGGATGTTTCCATGTTCTCGAGAGCTTCTTCCTCGTGAACCACGTTGATAATCTATGAACCCGATTGCTGGATGAAGGATGTCTGAAGCTGGTCGCATGAGAAATGCATTGATGCAATATGGTGTGGCCTGAGTCCTTCGCTTGGTGTCTTGAAGCTGACGGACCTGGCCTCACTCCGCCCCATTGCAGACATCGACCTGCTTCATGGTTTTGGAGGCTTCGGCCTTACTTCTAACGATGCGACTTCGTCCTGTCCTCGCTGACATCACTCATCTGAGAGGTTCAGCTTGACTCATAGACTGCAACCAAAACATCTCTCAGTCAAGTTATGCCCTCTCTTGCTACTACACCCATTGGACGTCACGACAAAAGCTAATGGTTCCATGGTCATACCCAGCACTTGAGGCTATATGGCAAGGAGCTTTCGTGAACCTCGCACAAGTCTCTCTTGCGGATGTCAGCCAAAACACCAAATAGAAGATCCTGGCGAACGACCATCAGCTACGGCCCCTGTCTGGCGTGTGCAGGTAGGAATAATGTAAAGCTCCGACATGTGCGACTCAACCATATACCTCAATCAAAGACCAACTCACATTACGGTACAACAGTTTGTACCGGCACAATACCCGGGGGCCTCCACTGCGTTGGTCCCCCTCCGCTTTACGCCGCCAGGCGTAGGGGGGCATCCGAAGGTCAGCCCCCCGGGTAGTTTCAAAACATACCCCGCAGCGGTGCCGAAACAAGACAAGAAATCGTCCGAATGGCCAAATGTAATTGCCGTCCTGTACATCCCGTGTTCTCCGCCTTTCGGCAAGTCTACCGCCCATGAACGTGTCAGTCAGTCACTATCTACGAAACTACCGCCAAGTTCCGTCACCCCTGCCTGTTCCGTCAAGATGCAAGACCGCGCCATCGCCACGGCCAAAACGACAGCCACATTAGGCGCCCGGCCATGACAAACAAATGCCGAGGACATCGTGTTGACGAGAGAGAGAGAGAGAAAAAAAAGGGGGGGGGGGGACTAGAACCAAATCAATGCATGGCAAATAGATCAAGGATGATGCCCTACGCCCCAGGCTGATCAATATCCATGCCGCCGCCCGCGTCCCCATCACCCACTGCCCTCATCGCATAAGCAGCCACAGCCCAGACGGCCTTCATGGCCTCGACCCTGTCCTCGGGGACAAACAAGTCAAGCCACCGCGTCCGCCAGACCCGCACGGCACCCCAGTCCCTGCCGGCCGGGGTCGGCGCGCCGTCAAGCACCTGCAGCAGGCGGTCAGGGACCCTCACGCGCAGGACCGAGACGTGGTGGAACAGGGACGAGATGACAAAGACATCGTCGTAGTCGGCCCCCCGCCGCCGACCCACGGGCGTGTACCGCGTCTTGGGGTCCCAGTGCTTCGCGGGCGGCCGCACCATCCTGTAGGCATCGTAGACGGCCAGGCCCTTCCTCGGGCGTTTGGATTGTGGCTGCTGCTGCTGGTGGCCGCTGCTGCCGGCCCGAGACGACGACTTGGCCGGCGGCGGCATCATATACTGCCGCGGACTGACAATAGACCCGTTGGGGGCAGACGCCGACGCCGGCAGCCCTCCGCCGGCGACAGTACCGGGGTCACCCTCGGCCGCCACGGCCCGCCACGGGTCCACGGGCCGCTCGTCCTTGTCGCCGACCAGCACGGCGGACGCGTCCCTAGCCTCGAGGGCCTCGGCCTCCTTGCCGATGGGCCCACCGGGACCACCGCCCCAGCGCGGCCTCGTCGTCCACCACGCGCCCTTGCCGGGCCGCTCCTCGGCGCGGCCCTCGCGCGCGCGGTGCTGCGCCGTGATCAGCGCCGCGATCACCTCCCGTGACAGGTCGATGACCGACTCGCGCTCGCGCCCGTTCGGCGGGAACACGGTCGTGTGCCGCGGGCTGACCGCCGCGATGGGGCCCTCGACGACGCCGCGCCTGGCGGAGTCGCGGTCCGTGGGCATGCGGAATACGAAGTTGCAGCCGGATGAGAAGTACGAGTGACGCCGGGACGGGGCGGGGGAGCCGGGGTCGGAGTGGGCCGGGGGTGATCTGATGTACAGGCGTGGCTCCTGCCGTGACATGATATTACATGAGAAATCGTAGATGATCAACTTGAGGAACGACGTGAGCAGCTGTGTGCGGTACTGGGGGGGCATGGTGGTGCCGGCACTCGTGCGATACCAAGAGTAGTGCTCTTGGCCGCCCTCGCCGAGCCTGTCGGCCGTGGCGTCCGAGGGCGTGGGCTTCGACGTATCATCCCAGAAGCCAGTCAGCGACTCGAGATGGCGAAAGAACTCGTGACAGTACCCAAGGCGGACATACTGCTCCCCAGGCTTGGGAGCAACTCTCCTCACGGCCCGAAATGCCCTCTCGTTGTCGGTGGCTAGTCCCTCCCGGAGGTCGACGTACTTGAGCGGCCCGGATGCCAGTTTACCATTTTCCAGTTTTGGGCGGGACTCGGAGTCAGTGTTGTGCGCCTCTTCACGAGACAGAGTGTCCCACCTGTCAAAGTCTGGCAGATACGAAGGGTCTGGCACCAGCTCGGTAGGCGGCACGTCTGCGGTCACATCGACGCCGAGAGCCTCGAGATGGGCGACGTCCACCTGGTCTGGCGGGCGCACCAGACTCTGCAAGATGGACGTGAGATGTGGTGCCGGCGTGCCTGCCGAGTCACCTGATCGGCCCTCGGACGCCCATGGGCGGCACTGTGGCAGGTTGATGGGGGTGGGTGCTGGAACATGCTTGGGCGGGCCCTCGGGCGACGGTGGCACCGGGGGGACTGAGGTGACTCGGTCAGCCGGAACAAAATGATTGCGGCATGGCAGCAGAGAAGAGAGAACGTTGTGAGGTGGCAAATGCAGGCGAGTGTAGGGCTCCCGGGCTGGGGTGTGGGCATGGTGCAGGGTCGATCATACAGTGTCAAGCAAGACAAGAGGTTGAAACTCCCGAGCCGCTACACTTCCGTCGAGCTTGACAAAGCGTGATCTGGCCTGCGAGATGCTTGGCTTTTCGGATGCAGCTGTGACCATGACCACCGGATCTCAATGTACTGTGAGGTGTGCCTCGCGCTTGGTGCCTCGATTGCGGACAGGTGTGGTTCGTCTGAAAACAAGAAGGGCAGGGACGGGCAGCAACGTCACAGGCTGTGGCGTCTTGGCCCTTGAACTCTAGCTTGCAGCTGCCAGGCTGCCAGGCCGTGTCAAAACGCACAGCGTATGCCCAGGTAGGTGGGAAGCGAGGTTGACAGCTGACGGCTAAGGCTGGACAGAGGCTAGGACTTACTGATGTGTGAGAGAGTGCCAAACATGATCAATCCGAGGCCAGAGCTAGCAGACGAGCTTTGACCCGGGTGTGAATAGGTGCAGGCTCATAGGCGCCGCGATGGGCTGAGGCGGAAGGAGTACGTGATCGGCAGCGAGATCAGCCCGACTCAAACACGGTGCTTGCCTTGTCCGATGGTAGAGGGTGTGGCCAGTAGCCTGTCTCGTCAACAGTCACGCTGAACAGAACAAGCAGGCTGGCAGGTTCTACCGGTGGAGACGACAAGAAAGTCGACGAGGGGGAGATGTAGAGGCGAAGGGAGAGAGACGTGGATGTTGTGAGGTTGTGTGATGTTAATGATGATGATAATGACGATGTTAGGCGGCAGCTCGATCCGATTAAGGCTGGCCGGGACGGGATCAGTCGAGTTGTCGACTGGCTGTCGACGTGTCTGACAGTAAAGCCACACACACAGTGTCTGCCAAGGTGTGCTCGTCCTCGTCTTCCTCTCGGTAGGTATGTCAAGGCGTTGGCACTGAGTGATGTAGGCGATAGCTTCCGCTGCGGGCGTGACACGGCATTGCGGAATGCAGCAAGACATGGCAAAGGCTTGGCAAAGACAAGGCAGCAATAAACTGAATACGACGGAGGGCATTCGCACGCGCTGCTGCGTGTTGCGTCGACCTGCACCTGCACCTGCACCTGCAGGGAGCTCATTTGGCGCCCGTCTCGAGGCCCCTGCGGTTGTCATGGTCTACTCCCTACCTATTGGCGGGGCTGGCCTGGTGTGTACCAGTCCTGTGAGCCTGGAATCTGGATCATCACCTTACTACTGACACTTGTCGATCCTAAGGTTTCCACGAGCGTCAACTATCACCAGGCCAGGCCTTATAAGATGGAAAGATGTGAGGGTGTTACCCTTCCACTCAATCACAATTTATGCAGTTTGTCCTGCTTACAGGATTCCTGACTCAATAGCCTCCAATTCCGAACCCGAACCCGAACCCTCAGGGGTGATCACATCTTCCTCCATCTCTTGTGGAGGCGAAGGGCAGGGCTGGAAAGTACTTAGTAGTAATGGTCTGTGCAGAGTGTGACAAGTGACTAGGCGCAGATACCAACCCGGCATATCTGGTCTAGCTGTCCAAGATCTGAGCGCCGATAAGGTTAGTACCAGCGACACGGGACCCGCGCAGCGGTGCGGTACTGTGCAGAAAAACTGACGATTTCCAGCCCGGACGCTGGGAGTAGAAACGAACTCAACCTTGACGGGGATTTTTTGCCGGTTGACAGGCGTGCAGCTGAGACTCGGAAGGACCTGGGATTTGCTTCGATCGGTGTGATGTGCAATGGATCCTGGGCCCCGGATGATTTATTGGTTTGATTTCTCGGTTCCTTCGCTCGGAAACACAACGTCACCGTCACTGCTGGCTAGGGGATCCGCTGGCTCCTCCTGCTCCTACTACACGGCCTGGCGGCGTACCGTGGTGATGGTCTCATCCCACCACTGGGCGGCACCATCTGCGGCGGTTTGTGGCGGGCGAGTGATCGCTCACGCCGAAGGCCCCCTCGAACTGAGGGCTTCGACAGCGGGCGACCCTTGAAGGGTTCCATCTCATCCATCGTCAGGTCTCAGTCAGTCGGTTCTGGTCAAGTGGTTGAGTCGTCGTTAGACATGCACTTGATTCGGCCGCGACGACGACAAGGCTCTAGTCCTCTGCATATGTCGAGTCCGGATGACTGGCGGGTGAGCAACGGGCTGGGCCATTAGGGGCTTTTTCTCGGCCGTGATCTGCGGCGAGAACGGACACATTGGCGAGTGAGAGGCAGCCGGGCGTCTGGTTTTCGCTCCGCTCCCTAGCATCCTCCCACGTTTTTTGGGCTGTGGCCCTGAGGGTCACGAGGGGGTTATCAGTGAAGGGGGCGTTGGCATTGGTCGGAGAAGGCGAGGTGCATCTAGTGCGTATCACGTCGCGTGTCAACCCAACTCGCTGTCGTCGAGCAGAAGATCGGATGGGGGCCATAGCGTGAGGACCCTGGGGCTGATCTGTCCTCTTTCAGACTGGAAATAGCTCAAGGGCCTGTGTTGATGTGTGGGCTGAGACGCGGGCTTGGCCCAACAGCACAGTCGGCGACGGGTTGTTTGTCACAACGCCGGTCTAGGACAAGGCAGTGACGTTTGAGAAACCAAAACCCCGTGGAATACAGCAGGTGAGAGGGTAATTCGTCGGGCGTTCAAATGTCGTGCCGGCCTCATTGCCTCTCCCAAGACAATTGTTGAATGGCAGACGACATGTGGGCTGTCTGAGCGGAGGCTCCGTCGCCGACGCCGCCGCCGACGGCTGACCGAGAGGTGGGAATCTCGGCTCTACTGTGTAACCCAATCACACGGGGCGCGGGCACGGTGCTAGGCCAGAAGAGGCGGCTGAAACCTGAAACATCCTCCACGTCGTGCCCGCCTGTTTCATGCGGAAGCGCCGCTCCCTGTCTTGCCCCAAGTCCTGTTCTGCAATACCGTGGATAGGCGGGACACAGTCCAACGTCGTCGTGTTGTCTGTCACTGCCTGTCAAGCTGTCAGGCTCTGTGCAGAGTTGGGTGTGGTTGAAAGCTGAAGAGATATGTATATTCATTGCGGATGTTGTGTGTTTTCCTGTCTCACAGGTCAGCCAGTGGAAGGCGACACGCCTTACCCGCGCTTGATGGAGGAGGCATCTGGCGATCAGATGGGACAAGATACTGTGTAGCAATCGTGACCTGGTCTATGACCTGCATCAACGTCGACAGCCCGCCCAGTGAGCTAGCAGCACAGCCTCGTCCAAACCAGCCAGCGCGTGAGCGAGCCAGCCTGGGATTTGCATCAACGAACCAAAGCAAAACACAACAAACCTAAGGTCCTGGCACACCCTGTCGCCAGGAATGTGTGCAGAGTGTTGCATATACTGCATATACTGCATATACTGCATATACTGCATATACTGCATGGCAGGATTGCATAGCAGGCTACTATGTAGGCTGGCAAGCCACGAAGGGAAGCCTTGTCGCCGACGCACCAAGATGTTGGTTGAGGGCGGCAGTAGAGGCAGCGACTATGCGGCCACAGGCAAAATGCAGCAGACAACTGTGCCGTGCCCAGGTCTAAGGTAGCCTACCCCTGGCTTGGATGCTGCAAAACGTGTCGCAGGACAGGGGTGACAGCACCAAAGCGCCCTTCGATCAACGGCGCCAAGATGCAGGGTGCCTGGTGAGAAACTGGGTGAGCAAGCGGGAGGGAGTGTGTGCACCGACAGGGCCCCCCTGTCATTATTGTTGTGGATTTTGGAAGGTGTGGTTTGGAGGCTCACCATTTTGTGCTCCGTACCGCCCAAGCTGCCAAGTACACGTACGACCGATAAGGGACAGACTCACAGAGGGGCACGACGAGTCGACGACATCGGGAGTCCGGGACAAAGCAACTGACATGGGCACGCACCACCCCTCATCCTCGACCAATCCCAGCCTCGTGGGCTTCCTACTTCAAACACCACCACAGTCGCTAGCCTCTCTCAACGCAGTCAACCCGCCGACATTCGTGCCGCCCGTCCACATGCACTTGCCTTTTCCAACCCATGCACTCGTGCCCCATCCCCCGACCCCGACCCGGCGGATCCACCTCTCTTGTTTCGACGATGCCCATGCCGCGGTTCTGCCATGCTCCCTCTCTGCTCGGCACCGGATGTACCAAGCCACCCAAAGAATCCCACAGGAACCAGAGGAACCAGAGACGAGGGAACCAGGACGGAATCCAGGGAACCATCCACCTGTGACTGTGTGACACCTCACTCTTCCTCATCCCATCAACCCCCCCCCTCCCCTACGTCTGTTTTCATCCTTCTCCTGCTCCTTGCCTGCTATGCCAGCCCTGCTTCTCCCTACCCTGTCGCAAGGTTTCCCTCCATGGTTTGATCAGAATTTGCTCTTTCTCAAACAACTAGTGCTCGATTTTGGCTTCTGCCCCATCCAACAAAACCACTCACCACCCTCGCAGTCTTGGTGCTACGGCTGTGTGCCTGTCTCGTTAGCTGACGACGACGACGACGACGAAGAAGAAGAAAACAACGTCGCCATCGACACTATACACGAACACCTAGCAGTCGAGGAGATCCGCTCCATCATTTGGATGAATCTGTACCAACTCTGATGGCCCGAGAGGCCTACGTCTTCACTTCTTTTACCCCCCTTTGAGAGGGGGTTGTCTCCTGTTGTACAGTGGGAATTTTTACTTTCGAGCGGATTTTGCGACTGGAATCGCCCATCATAGACGCCCATATACGAGGCTCGTCAATATCTTGATCATGTCGACGAGTCCCAATTTCCCCACCGAGGGCACGTTTGTCACGACGCTCAATGGGAAGAGGTGTACGGCTGTGCCGAGATCTACCACTCAGGCCCAGCCTCCGCCCGAGACGACAACAAGTACGAGTTCATCGTCTTCGTCAAGCTCGTCAAGCTCGTCAAGCTCGTCAAGCTCGTCAAGCTCGTCAAGCTCGTCCTCGTCCTCTTCCTCGTCCTCTTCCTCGTCCTCGTCTTCTTCTCCGAGTCCGCTGCCGCCGCCTGTAGTAGCTACACCAGCTCCGGCCCCTTCACAGCCGCAAGTGCCCCTGCCGCCACCTGTGGTGGAGCCGACCGCCACCCCGGTCGTCGTTGCTCCTCCGCCGGCCGTGGCACCACCCTCGACGTCAATTCCACAGTTCCCCCCTCCCGTCAGCTCTAGCTCGCTCTCTAGCTCTGTCACTATAGAATCAATACCTTCGGTCCAGGTTGCGCCACCACCCCAGGCAAGTGTAGCAGATACACCCGTCCCAGCGGCTCCGACCCCTGTGTCTTCCTCGACAGCGGCGGTGCCCACCACACCAGCAGCGGTGCTCACACGCTCGGCGGCGGCCCCTGCTGTCGCCTTATCACCACAGAGCCAGCTTACTCCATCCGGCACCGCCTCCTCGGCGGCGCCCTCGACGACGAGAGGTGCTGGCTCAGGGAAGCCGGCAATCAACCCACAGGCGCCAGACGCGGCCGAGAGCACGTCCGTGGTGAGTGTGACCCCGGTTGGCGGGAACGGTGGTGGGCCGAGCCGCAGCGGCTCTGGCTCAACCATTGCCGTGGCCGGCGGCGTTGTCGGCGGTGTGGCGGTCATCAGTCTGGTTGCCTTTCTGATATGGTTCTGGAGGAGGCGGATGCTGAGGAAGCGGCGGAGCACGCTACTCACGCCCTTGTCCGCTGATCCAGGCTTTGGCAGGGACCGCCAAGGAGGATATATGATCGAGAGTGACAGTATTGGCCCTACCCCGCGGTCTACCAAGGTCAAGGTCGCACTCAGGGCACAATACAGCCGTGTCCGTGGCCGTTTCGCGCGTAACGGCAGCATACGCAGCATCTCGAGCACAAATAGCGGGCGCAGTGTTGACTTGAACAGGGGCAACTCGCAGTTCTTGGACTCGTCGCCCGTGGTCGACAAGGGGAGGAAGAACTCGTCCGCTATGCCGCAAAACGACGCGGGCGACTCGTCCTTCATGGACCGGTTAGCGGCCGTCTGGACCAGGCTCATGGGGCCCAAGATGCGTGATCCGGGATGGAATGAGAACAAGAACGACATCTTCGCCGCCCGTGGCCTTGGTGGCAGCATGAAGGAGAAGGAGAACCCCAGGACGAGGCCGGTAACCAACAAGCCCGATTTCCTCACCCTGCTCAACATGGACGACAATGAGCTGGACCGCGAGGCTCAGAGACGCCGAATGTCACGGACACGCGGTGGCAGCGAGTCTTCCGTGCTTGGTGGCCTGAACCTGAGTTTCGGCCAGGACCCATTTAGCGACGTGAACGCCATAACAAGCAACAGTGCTAAACCGGCAACGTTCGTCGTCTCGGGCGCCAACAACCCATTCTCTGACGCAAATGCGATCCCGGGGCCCACCTACAACCCACAACCATTCTCCTACGTTGCCGACATCCGCCGCTCGAGGGGCCAGTCCGTGGGCACCACCATCGACCTGAACCAGGTCATGGACCTGCGGGTGGTCAACGGGGGCGCCTCGCGGCCGCCTAGTGGAGCGACCTCACGCCCGGGTGGATACGAGTCAACGATGTACATGCGCGAGAGCGCGGTTAGCGCCGCAAGCTTCGAAAGCTTCAACACTAGGCGTAACAAGTTCCGGTCCGACCCATTCGACCTGGAGCCGCTATCTCAGGGCTCGGGCTCATTTGACCGGTCTGTGGTTGCGTCGAGCACATTCTCCACCAAAGGCAGTAGTGGCGATGGGCGATATCCCAGTACTAGCGGCATGATCCCGATCGGACACCAGTCTGGCATGGGCGCGGGCGGCAAATCCCTGCCTGGGGGCGACGTCATGATCCGGAAGCCAGTGCCAGCGGCGCACGTCAGGGAGAACAGCCTGGGCAGCTCCAAGTATACCAGCGGCGTCAGCGAGGGCAGCATGGACGAGTGGAGCGATCCGGGCCCGGACGTCGGGCCCCGGGCTGGCATCACCGGGAACAGCCAGCGGTCGAGCCAGGGCAGCGTGAGGTTGGGCTATGCTTTATGATGATCCCCCAACATATACCCATTACATCTACTTACATCACTACTATTCTTCCAACTTTGTCTTTTGATATCCCACTACCTCATCAACGTACATCTATGAGACACATGACCAACAACCAACAACGACATATTCTGTACATAGCGAACATAGCGCGTCACCATCGGAGACGGATGGGAAATTTACCTAGGAGCGGGCGGGCGAGCAGGCGAAAAGGAGATTTTCGACGAGTAACACCGGCCGGCGTTGGTTTCCTGAAGGCTCGCACTCGACACCATGGGGCCGAGACCAGCCGGAGGTTTACTTGTCGAACAAAGAAATGAGCCCCCAAGCCATGGTGGGTGGGCTGGGGGGGGGGAGGCGTGCCGAAGATCCCTCAAATGAAAGAGCGAGTCTGAAGTACATGTATCGATAGGTGGAAAACTGTACATAGCACATATATATCTACTACTCCCAACCCAGCACAGTACGAGTATGTACAACACAGAGACTAGGGTTTAGAAAACCAAATCCAAGATGAGCGAGAAACAGCGAGAGCGACAGGATGGATGCTCGAGCTCTCGAGACGGGCATGGGATTGAATTCAATAATGAGACTTACCTAAAAACGAGACTTGTTTTGCATGGCTACTGTGACTCTGTGTGACAACTTACCATCTGTACTGAAGGCTGGCAGCGCGAGCCTAAGGTATGAGCCCTGCTCCACTCGTTCAGTGGGCCTCGGGTCCAATCTCAGCGCAAGCTCACCAATTGTGCTCCAAGGAAGATGGTCAGGTCCAAGATGCCTGGCCGGTGGATCAGGCTCTTTCTAGTAGACTTTACAGGCGGCTGGGAAAGCGCTATTTATGGTTGAGCCGATCAGGACGACCACAACACTAAATTGGTTGTGAATAGATGCAATGCGACTCGTCGTCTCGACCGGTCCTCGATACAAGGAGCGACTTTGAATCAAATACTCCCCTGTCACAGGCGACAAAACCTCTGAAACCACGCACTCAATAAGCCATTACATTCATACATTTATCCATAGGTATGTGTCTCGCTCGTGCTCATCACGCTGCTTGTCTACAACAGCCCCGTCCAGATATGCCCGCCGCCAGCAGCCATCAACGGTCCCAAGGCCAATGACTGACCTTGTCCTATAGTGTATACCCCAAAAAGGGAGGCAATAATAATCCAAAAATGGACGCGTTTCATAAAATCCAAGAGGGGGGTATCATGCCGGCTCAATCACTTCTGTACGTATGTATACCAGGGTTTTCGTCTGCTCTCTGCCCACCCAGGCCTCCCTGTTCATTCATCCCGTTGTAAATGCTTTGCAAACGTGTCGGTTTGGTATAAATTGGGTATCATGGGCGATCAAGAATCCAGAAAATGAAGGAAAGGGGAGACAGGAAAAGGAGGAAAAGGAAACAGAAAATTCAAAACACGGCACACTTTCGGTGGTGTGGAATGAACCGGCGCAGCCAGCTCTTCTGGTGGAAGAAGAGGTCTGCATTACACCACAATTATACGCGCGGTCACATCGTACTGTCGTCGGGTTTCACGCCTCGTAGTACTTGCGGGACATCCTTGGCTTCCCGGCTTCCTTGCGCACGGCCCAGCCCTTGATGGCGATGAGGATGATTTCCCAGGACATGAGGACGCCGATCAGGCCCATGGTCACGGTGTACATGAACATGGCGTCCAGGTTCTGGATTTCCATCGCCAGGACGGTGTCGCCGCTCGAGGCCATGAAGATGATGCCGCCGGCCATCAGGCCGAAGCTGGTGAGCAGCTCGGTGGGCGGCCTCGAGGGCAGGACCGACGTGGGGGGCTTGAGGTACGTGAGCACGTAAGAGAAGCCGCGGGCGAAGGAGGCACCCGTGAGGAGGTTGCCCCACTGCTTGTGCACCATGGAGCTGATCATGGACTGCTGGGTGTGGCTGGACATCATGATTCCCAGGAGGAGGATCACCAGGGCCGGAATCGGATTCGTGGAGAAGTTGTATGTGCGCGGCTCCTCGAGAACCATCTCGCGCTCCTCGTCGTCGTAGGCATCCTGCGTGGCCTCAGAGACGGTGGTGTTCAGGAGCTCGCGGATGTTTGTGGACTCGATCAACATGCCACACTGGAGTACAAACGGTTAGCGTCGCCGCATTGGTGCAGTAGCGCGTGCCGGTTATGGAGGGAAAGGGATGGATGACTACTCACCAGGCCACCTCCGATGAACAGAACGGTAATCGAGATATGCTCGAGGTCTTCGAAGCTCCACTCGCCGCCCCAGCTGCCAAGGTGCTCCAGGAAAATGTTGGTCGCACCGTAGATAAAAATGAGGGCGCTCTCGACGAACTCGGCGGACGGGGTCCATCGGCCGCTGACAGACCTCGGCTTCACATTCCATGCCTGTATCACGCAACGCGGCGTTAGTGTTTCCGTCGCAAGACACAAGAATCGCACTCATTTTCGGTTCCAGCTGTAGGACTGGGAGCTTACCCAACCAAGGTCACCAAAGCTACCGCACCATCTGCCGAGGGTGAAGATGCCCAGCCAGAAGAATATGCCGCCCTTGATCCAGTGTGCGAGTCCAGTGAAGATCATGCTTCCCTCAAAGAAGCGACCGTAGGTAATGACACCCGTGCACAGCGCAACAAAGCCCAGGACCATGCTCGTGCGATCAACGACGTTGTAGGCCAGGAGCAGGACCCGCCACGCGCGAGAGGAGATCTTGCTGCCAATCTTTGTCACAAGCTTGCGGATCGCGCCAACTTGCTGCTGTGAGGCACGAAGGTCAACATCGGCCTCTAGATCGTCGTCCTCGTCGTGGAAGGTCTTGTGCGCCGTCTGAGCACTGGGACTAGCTAGAGTGTCAGGGATCGAGGAGAAGGACGAGCTTCGGGGCGACTCGGGCCGGGACTCTGTGCCGTGGCCGCTGTCATCCGAATGTCGGTGCATGGCGCTGTACGGTGAGCTGTGCTGCCGGTGGTGCTCGTCCATGGCAGCCAGCGAGACGGGCAGGAAGCCCTGGCGCTCCGCGGTGTTCAGCGCACTGTCGGCCTTCTTAGAGAAAGCGCCAGCAAGGCGGCCGAGCAGGCTGACCAGAACTTGGGCGGAGAGGATCCACGTCGCAATCCAGCCCAGCTTGTGGTGCGCGTTATTTGGGTACAGATCGGGTGTTTTAGCATTGTAGATGGTGCTGAACAGGACGCCAAGAGCGTTGACTGCGACAAATGCGAACTGCGTGGGAAGCGTGTAGCGTGATCGCGCGAGGGAGAACATGGTCGCTGTCGCACAGAAAAGGTCAGCAGGAAAATCCCACGAGGAGGCGCACCCGAGCGAGACTCACCCAGAGGTAGCACAACAACCCAAGCCAGCACCATCAGCGCGATGTGTGCAAGCAGAATGCCCCTGTACTCCGCATGGCCAAAATAGGTGGGCGGGTACTCCTGAGCGTCATTCTCCGGCTGCTGGGCGCCCATATGCATGGGCCCGTCCATTGCCCCGTCCATGTTCATGCCCTCATCTCCATGCGCCAGCACGGCTGGGAGGACGGCTCCCAGGACCGCAGCTGTTGCAAGCAGGCGGAGGCCTGGTCTCGTGGCTGGTCGCATCCGGACTGCCTCTGGAAGTGTCGCTGAGTTGGCGACAGTATGCGCAGGCACAGCAAGAGTTGTAAATGCGAGGCTACTACTCCGTCGGTGTGGGTGTGTTCAAGCGGGCATCAGCTCGGCGGCAGACAGATAGCTATTATGGTAGGGATGTCGAGTACATATGTAGATTTGTGGTAGGAAAAGGGGTGGGGACGAGACTGAGACGGAAATCAAAACTCTCAAGGCTGAGGCAGCTATGTCATGGGGCGGCAAGGCCCTGGCGAGGGGCAGGCGAGGCATGTTATATTGTTCGGACTGGGCCCGTTCGTGGTCGTGGTATGGTGGTGGATGGGGCGGTGGATGGCACTTACCGAGCAAGTAGTCGTAGGCGGAATGGGGCACAGTACTCCGTACTCCGTACTTCCTTACCTACCAAGGCCGAAGGGTAGTATGGAGTAATGTGTAGTGTACCTTCCATGGCTTGACTGCACCGGCCGGATTGGTAATGGGAAACAACGACGGCCAAAGAATCCATCAGAACACCGAATCCGGATGACTAGCTGAGCTGCGAATCCATTTCGGCCTGAGAAAGTCGAGTTATTCCCCGAGTGTAGTGGGTGGTGGGCTCGGAAACCGCCCACGATCACGATGCCACATCAAAGCTGCAGCTGCTCCCACATCGGGATCCCAACGGCATGACCTCACCGACCAGGCACTGGGAAATAAACTGACCCAGGCCTCACAACATGTTCACGCCTTGGTTGCCTTGGAATACCCTGGACGGTTTCTTGCGCCTTTCTTGGACTAAAGCTAACATCCGAGGCTGCCGAGGCGGCGCGACAGGGCGATTAGTTTCTGATTTTTTTTTCCTTTTTGGCCGGGTCAAAAAAACCAACGGTCGTTCGCCCAGCTAAAAGGAGTGCAGCTGCAGCTCTCCCAACTTCCAAGGCTACTGTAGGCAAGGCTCGGGAATCTTACACCGTGCGTGGACTGTGAGGGGTCCGGTTGAGCCTCTGTACACTACCTCCGTACCCTTGTACCCCTGTACCCACATGCATGCAAGAATTTGAAGTATCGTAGGTGGGTCAGATCCGACCGGCCCCGGTCGAGCTCTCGAGTAACACCATCGACAACCTCTTCCACGTCCTCGTCCAAGTCCTCGTCCTCGCGTTTTGGGTCCCGCCCTCGCCGCCGCCGTGCTCACCGTCCCCTTCCGTTCCATCCGCAAAATCCGGCCCAGTTAGACAAGATCTTCGATCACATGCCGCACTTTCCCACCACCAACGTGATCTTGTACCAGACTTTTCGCAGCAAAGTCGACAGGCCAGCCAGTCCAGCCCAAGCAATCTCTAGTGCTGACTCACGCCACTCCTACCGTGCTGGCAACTGCATGCATAAGAATAATCCGATCGGCCCATGAGTCATTTGTGATTAGGCCGTTGTTGTCGCCCTACGGAGTCCTGCGGAGTACGGTATAGCACCGACTTACACTACACATGAAGGCATCCAACAGAGGGCATCCCCGGAATTGGGCTGGTCAGCGGCCATCAGCCCGAGGGTTTTGCTCGGCGGCACGAGACAGACCCCACGCGTTGGCCTGGTTTCCAACCCATGTTCGGCTCTTGTCAGCTGAACTCTGTCGCAGCCCCCAGATATTCCTATGAATCCTGAGGATTCTCGTGCGGTGCGGTGCGGCGCGGGCGCGATCCACCAAAATGAAGCGAGATCCAACAAAGAACCGACCGACGGGGTTCAGCTTCCAACCCCGCCAACTGCCACGATGCCACAAGGGGCAGCGGCCCCGTTTCGTTTCGCCTCAAGCTTGCATCGAGACGCGACAAAGGTGGCCGCATCCTCGACCACATACCGACCTGCCTCGTACGATCCCGCACGTCCCCAGTCGAGCGCAGGCGGCAGGTGGTGGCTGGCCGGTGTTGGCATCGGCCATGGGCTGCTTCGATCGTCGATTTGAGGGCGCAGTGCAGTTTAGTGTATTTACCCTGGGGCCTGCTGGCCAGGCTAGCGTCGCGACGTCACTCCGGAGCCCATCCTCCTACAGTGTCAGAATCTGCTGGCATCTACGGAGCCTCAACTTTTCTCACGATTGCGATAAGCACCCGTGCGCTACGGTAGCTACCTGCCCTAACCTCATGCACAGTATGTACGGAGTACCTAGGTATGTAAGTTGCGCCGGCCGCTAAAAAAAGCCGTCAGCTAGCTACACTACATCAATCCATTCATCCATCGATCCTGCACGACAGGATGAGGTAGTCCTACGTGCTCATGGCGCTGGTCCAGCCACAAAGTGCGTGCTGCGCCGCCAGGGCTGGGTTAACTCTGGCAACGGTTATGCTTTGTACACCCTTGGCTAATAAACGAGCCATCTGACGGACATCGCTGACGTTGAGGATGATCGCGAATCGCAAAACTCAAACCGAATCTTCAGATTCTGCCTTGCTGACAGACAATCTTGATCCCTGACCCTTGCAGGCGGGTCCTAACCGAACCCACGAACACCAGGCTTTTTTGGTGCGTCGGACATGTCAGGACCTATTTCTGCCGGTCAGTTCAGTTCGGTAACATATTGTGTATAGCGAATGTACATTGCACAATATAAGAGGTGAGTCTGCCGCTCGGATTTTAGCTGTGGGGCTCTCCAAACTCGGGCTCAAGTGCTTCGGGTCCGGAAGGGGGGGAGGTGGGGGCGGCGGGAGAGGCAGGAAGGCGCTCATGTTGTCTGACTGCCATGGTACATGTAGTTCAGCGCGAAGGCTTCCCACGCTGCTCGTCTGACCTGACATCAGCAGGGCTATTATGCAATCAGTTGCCCACCCTAATGTATACAGGGTCGGAATTAACAGGAGTTTCCGCTCCGAGGCTGCCGTGAAATGTTCTTCCTCCGCCCAACCACCCTGAAGTCTTGAACCCGGGCTCTCTCGAGTGCTTGCTACCATACTGCCGGTACCCACCATGAACCGCAGAACTTTCTCCTAGCCGGTCTCGATCCACTGTTGTATGGCAGATCAGTCACACCGTCGCACTCGGAGTCTCATGGGCGTCGAATTCCCCGACATCATTCGACACAAACCCGGGGAAATCTCCAATCGCCAGACCTCAGGTGCTGGACCGGTTGAATCAACCGAGCTAGACCACACTCCCTCCGATGTGCTTTTCTCTACAGTTAGACATAGCACCCCAGGCCGGACGGTCAACGTAGCTCCCGGGTTGTCGGCAGACGAGTGGTACCCACTTTTCCCGTAAACTACCGATCGATGCCCAGGTGTCAACCTACATCGGTAGTGTATGTATTACTGCAGCGTTTATGACGAAGAACCTGTGGCCTTTCATAATGAAGTAACACCGTTTCAACGCTCCGTGTCAGTTTTGTGTTCTAGAACAGGCGCTGCGGCATGAGCCGAACCAGAGATCAACATGCAGGAATGGTGGGGCAAGTCCTCTGTGCTCACATGCAGCCAGTTGTAATAAGCCGTCGTGAAATATTTGGGGGCTCAAAACCAGCCGGGGTACTACGAAGTCCCGCAGAAACCATCTGGACATTTCGGAGAATTGAGCCAAGGTCAGCGTGTTGGCTTCCTTGCTAGTGGTGCCTTCTAACGTGTAACGTCGAACCCCGGCTGAGCTTCCCGTTCGCAGGGGAGGCAGACGGGAATAAAGCCGCCATGTAAGTCAAGTTTCTATAATGGTGTGGATTCAGGTGCCTGGCTTGTTTAACGGTCTATTCAAATTTAGTTCAAGCAGGCTGCAGGGCGAATCGAAATTATCACGTTACGAGTAATCGAGCATAGTGTAATCAAGTTGATTCAAGGAGGAAGTTCAGAGCAGAGACTAGAGTAAGCTGCTCGGAAAGAGTACTATAAATAGGTGATTACAGTGGGTCTGCTGCGTGACAGAGATCTATCTGCTTTTGGTATAGACATTGCTTGTGCCTGATGGACTTCAGGAATGGGGGCTGAATGTTTCGTGTTAAAAACAGAAATTTCATGCTACCTAGATGCGGCGACTTGGTGTGCTGACGAATGACGACGCAATGTGAAGAATCAGGAGGTCCATGGTATTTTTTGCATCTGAAATCCTCGCCGAGACTCGGGTAAATGTCTGTCCTTGAAGATTGCATGTGGTACTTACTACTCATGCTCGAATGTAGCCCGGTGCTCTGATGTTAACATAGGACTCGACTTGGTAAGTTGAGTGAATGAGAACGAATTGACATGTTAGATTGAGCATTCAGCATAAGTCTATCTGTCACTCACAGCGTGATGTGCGTTGTGGAGATGTAATTTTGAGACCATGGTGTATTGAGGCACCTGGGAGTGGTGTTGCTCAAGTGCTCCCGATTACTTCCCTAGGTACCTAGGTACTCAAGTATGTGGCCACTGTACTAGCTTCAAAGCTGTCTTCAACTTTTTAACCAATGTACATCATTTCAGGTTTGATAATAAATTCGAAGTTCAACTAAGTGTAAAATTGTGAGTGCACATATGCAAATTCAAATGGTCTTGGTTGATGCAAATGAGGCACTGTTTATTTGACGGCTGGCTTTGGCCAGAGCAGCGAGACATCACTCGCAAGTTAGAGGCTTCGACTGGGCATGTTCATAGTCCAAATTGGCGTCTCTAGATTTGCTGTTATTGATTAATGGCCTATTTGAGTGTTTTTTGACCTTTGAAGTGTCGGCGAGGGCATTCAGTTGAGTGTCTTGAATCGCGATGACTACCTGTAAACTCAAGGGAAGGGAATAAGATAGTCGTGGGCAGCAGAGCTACCGTAACTGACCCTTCATTTGGCCCAATGATTGAACTTTCAAAGGGAGGCAATTCAAAACAAGTGAGGACACTGAAAGTTCGTCTTAGACGAGTAGCTTTCCAGGTGACATGGGTTGTCGAGGGCGGTTTAGCCTCTTGAGTGGTACTCACTGTCAGACTGAGCGACAAACAAACACAAGACCCCTTGCCCTTCCCTTATAAACCAGCCCATCCAAAACAATCTCACCGCAAAGGTAGTTTCGGTCAAGTTCCTGGGCCGTTACCCAAATCAAATGTGGTGCGACTCGATATTGGGCCCCGATAATCGAGTGCAGGGGAACAGCCAAGTTCGATCTCGGGCTCTGGCGGGCATTTTTTTTCTCTTTCTTTTTTCTCTTCTTTTTTCTCTCTTTCTTTTAGTCTCCCCGTCCTAGGTATCCTGGGATCTGCGGTCAACACTGGGGCTCCCATGCATGACCATCCAACTTGCACAACTGTGAAAGTAAACACTCTAGTACAAACATCAATTGTATCGTCAAATGCCCGGTGCTTAGACATCCTGAGCCACTGGAGGCACCACCCACCACGAATTTATTGAAGTTCTCTAGCACACAAAATCATGTACTCCAAGCAGCATCAAGATACTATTGCAGACAATCGGACACCCACCAGCAAACTTGGTGAGTGGTAGTAAACAGAGGCGGCCAGGGACACAGTACGCACTTGAGCACCTGGGCACTCAGGGCGTTAGGAGCAACCAACCAAAATGTTCTGTCACCGAGCGCGTCCTTCGTTCAGTATCTCGACCTGGCTTGGGGATTATCTACCTGCCGTTTATCTTTCTTTTTCAGATTGGACATCATGGATTGGCCACATATGATTTCGCCGCATGGAATTGCTTGCAACATGGCTGGCTCTACCTGAAAGCTTAACTATCTCGTGATACTTTGCAAGTCCTAAAACCAACAACTCCCTAACCCAGATCATTGCTTATGAACAAACAGTAGCCCTGTCAGCCACTACACAATCTCTCAAAATCCAAACTACTGTGCCCGAATTCAACCACCAATTACGCCTTTCCTTGTGGCAACCAAGGTCGTGGCCCCTCACATGAAAAGGAGGCCAAGCCCTGGTCCGAGATATTTCACAATCCAGCCACAATGCTTCTGCCAAGTCTAACAAGTAACCAAGTAACCATCCAACGCCCATACCCATGCAACAGTCTTTTAGCAGCATTTGTTTACCTACCAGTACCGGTAGCTCGAGACAAACTGAGCTCTCTTGCACACGTTTTCGAAGCTCACAAGAACTCACCACCTTTATCATTCTTCCAGGTGCCCGCATAATGGTGCTCGACAAGCTGCGGGCCGACGCTGCCACCATCAGCCTCATCGTAGAACTGCATAGACGCCGCGAACGAGTACCCGGGCAGGATCAAGACATCCCCCACAAGCTTGGGCTCCAGGTTGAACCACGTCCCCGCCTCGACCTCCCGGAACTCGTCGTCAGACATGCCGAGCGTCCGCTGCAGGCTCTGGAAGATACTCGCCGTCATCCTCCTCGGCCCGCAAAAGGTGACTATGTCCCCCATCATAGGCGGCGTGGCCGTGATGCCCGCAACATCCACGCCATTGTCCCTCGCGACGTCGTGCAGCCCCTGCAGGACGCCCTCGACCGCGGCCCACATGTGCGGCGAGCCGGGCCTCGCCAGGACCGTCCACGTGGCGAGCTCGTGCCTGGGCTCGGCGTCCGGCCAGGTCGTGTCGAACTCCCAGCCCACGACCACGGACGCGTTGGCCCTGTACTGCGGCGGGATCCAGGCCTCGACGGGCGAGTTGCACGACACGTCGAGGTCCGACCACATGCCGCCCTCGGCGTACAGGAGGAGGTAGCGGAGCCAGTCGGCCTGGATGATGGGCACCTGCAGCGCGAGGTAGGCCTCGACGATGTCTGGGCGGTGGGCGAATGTGTCCCGGACCCACGCGTTGGCTGATTCGTCCGTCATGTACTCGACTGCGTACGCGGGGTTCTTTTCGATGCAGCTGCCGGTCCAGGCTGTCGCGTCGTGGCTGAGCCCTCTCGCGCCGAGCTTGTACCATATCTTTCTGGGGATCTCATCGGTGAATGGGTGTGCTGCTGTTGGATTTGAGTTTGTGGAGGAGACGAGATAGACGAATTGTCGCGAGTAAAGATTCCATGACTGGAAGAGAATGAAGAGAATGCTGATTGTGGCGGCCAGCGTCGTCACCTGACGACTTAACGAGGACCCAAGACCGTAGGAAATCATTTTGAGTCTCTCAGACAGCACCGTAGACTCCAGGCAAAGATGGTGCACAGCCTTCAATGGTAGACCCGACTCGAGCGAAGACCCTCGACATCTGGCACCTCCTGGATCGACTGCATTAAGCGACAGGCAGACAAAGCAGTTGACACTTATTAGGTCCTGCCGGACCCTGACTGACATCAGAAACGAGTTAAAAGGAAGGGTTGCAGATACGTTGAACAGGATTCCGGGCAGTGTTCTTTGCCCCCTATTTTTCCGCTCGGGCGTGAGCAGAACCAATACGTTAAGCTCAATACAGTCAAGACGACGGACAACCATTGGGCGCTTGTTACACCATGGAATGGTTTGCGCGGGTAGGTGCAGGTGAAATAGAGTTCAGCTTATCCCCTGGGTGTACTATATGGTGCACTCCTGGCTGTTTTAAGAGTGTCTTGGCTGACGGGAATTGAGTGTTATTGGAGGACATGTCACAAAATGGTCAACCAACATTTTGACTACCCTAGGGTGGCAATGGTTGAAACCTGATCAACCTCAGACCAGCAGCCTTGATGAATGTAAAGCTTCATCAAGGGCATCAGCGGATTCGAGACAGGGGAATGAGTCTTCCCTCGATGTCGAACTAGTTTACGGGGACGCAGATACCTAGGTAATTGGCTTTGACAGTTTAGGTGTATCTGCCGACAAACACCAAGATTGAGTGGTGATGATTTGCACATGTGGAGATGAAATCTACCTGGTCGGATTTCCCTGTGCGTCACCTCGCCGTTGGATTCTCAAGTGCTTCCATACCGGTTTGGAGGATCGAGCGGCTTCAATTACAAATTGACACTTGAGCAGCGCGGATATGAAAACTGATAGAAGTTCTCCAAGGCCACCCAAATCCCTGACTTGCCAAGGGCTGTTGGTTCTAAAGTGACACGTTGGATGGGTTTGATAATCGTTGTTGGGTGTCGACTTTGATGACCTCGAGCGCCAGCGACGCTGCTGGTCTCGGTGTGGTGCCTTCCGTGCTGAGCTCTTCGATGTCGAACGCTCTCTCGCCAATCTATCTCAACAACATGCCTTTCCACTTATGAAAACCGGCATCGACGAATTTATCCTCCCTCGTCATCTCCCACTATTTTTTGCAAACCGGCACAATGCTTCGCAAATTGGTCCTGGCACTGTGTTCAGTCTCACCTGTTGCTCTGGCGTTCACATTTGTGAGCCCGGCTAGCCATGGGGGCCAGACCAGCTTCACAAAGAACATTGTGTACACTGAGAAATCCAAAGTCCAAATCGAGTGGACCGTGGGTGATGACGGTCAAGATGCGACAGTCGTCTTGTGGCAGGTTGATCTAAGAACAAGCCTCGCAACCGATGATATTCCAGAGACACTTGGCGACCTAGAGTACATTGCCGGTGGGTCAATGTTCCTTTTTTTTTGAGCACAATTGGACATCTGCTAACTGTCAAATTACAACAGAAGGACAGGCCTTTGATAGAAACACTCGCAACTGGATTGTGACTACGGAAAAGGACCTTACGACCTCGCCCGTCTTCATGATGACCATCTTCGTCACGGGAGCCACAACCTCAGACGACAATTCGGTCTACTTCAATATTTCTTCGGCCGATCCGTCTAAAGACAGTGTCTCGGCGAGCGACACCATCCCGGCATCCATACCAAACTCTTCGTCCGTTCCCAGCCCTGCGACGACTGCACTGGCCTCAGGCTTGCCATCGGCTTCGTCCACAGCAGAGAGCTCTCCTGCCCTGTCTTCGCCGGCGACGATAGGACTTGGAGTTGCTATTCCTGCCGCGGCAATTCTGGGCATTGGGGCGGGCTGGCTGGCCTTCCGCCGTGGGAAACCTCAGGGGAGTCCACCACCACCTGCAAGTCTGCTGGTACCTTCGCAAGAAGACAAGTCCGAGGGGTTCAGAGGACCCTCGGTCGCCTCGCCCAAGTCCCAGGCTGCCTCTAGCATCACTGCATACGGCCCACCTCCTGGTGTACCAGCATATGGGCCCCCTTCCAACGCACCTACGTACAAGCCTGAATTCAGTGAGCCAGTGTACGAGGCAAGCAGTGAGACGGTTGGCCCCAGCGAGCTATACACACCCTATAACGTGCAAAATCCTGTAGCTAGGCACAATTGAGAGGAGGATTGAAGCTGGACAAAAATGTCTCTCCAATTCTTGGGCATCTAGTGGATACACAACGATAGTCCATCAATTATGATATCAGTTTTAGCCTCTGGAAATTCATAGATACTGCAAATGCAGACAGACTACTGTGTAAGTAGCTAAGGAAGTTTTGTTTAAGTTACAATCCTGTATAATTCATGTTAAGCCTGTGTTCGATAAAAGTGATTGATTGGGCAATAGAGGACAGGTTAGAAGACCCAAAAATAATTTCAGTCGTGTTTGAAACCGATTACAGCATGCGCCGCCAATGGACCATGGATTTATAGGGCCGACCTGTCACTGATGGCCCACCTTCCACCTTTGTTTGACACCTTGCCTTCCTTCTCCAGCTTCTGCAGCACCTGTATGACCCCGCCCTGAGCAGGGAGGTGCAGCGTCTCGGGCACGTCGTGGTAGATGACCTTGACCAGCTCCATTGGCTCCCACGCGGCGATCCCGGTGGCATCGTTGATCGACCGCAGGGTCTGTGTGATCTGGTCCTCGCGCTGCTGACGGTGGGAGATGTACTCTTTTATCTTGGCCGGCCCGTCGTCGATGACTGGGCCGTGGCCCGGGTACGCCCTGCCCTTGAACAAGTCCTTCATCTTGTCCAGGCTGGCCAGGTAGGTGGCCAGGTCCTCAAACACGGCCGTGCCATGGCCCAGCACATTGTCGGCGGTGAACAGGGCGTCTTCCTCGTCGAGCACAAACACCATGTGGTCCACGGTGTGGCCTGGGGTGTGCACGGCAGTCAGGGTGGCCCCGTCGACGCTGAATCTTTGGCCGTCGGCTATGCCCAGCTGGCCATCCCCGGGCTGGTTCTTGAGCACCTTTGTGTCCGCCGACAGTGCCAGCAGGTCTTTGATGCCGCCCTGGTGGTCACCATGCCAGTGCGATATCAAGGCGTGGGAGATGACGGCATTCTCCTCGCTCAGTGTCTTTCTGAGAGCGGCGATCCATGAGGGTTTGCCCTCGCCCGTGTCAATGAGCAGGCGGCGGGTCCCCGTGCCCACGAGGTAGGTGTTTGTGCCCTGCAGGGTGAACTTGCCGGGGTTGCCGCCGAGGATGCGGATGCAGGCCGGGCTGAGCCGTTGCACCTCGGGCAGGTGGGTGAGTTGGGTGGCCATTTTGGACTTTGCGACGAGTGCAATTGTCGGGCGCATCCGGTTCACCGCCGCTGCCGAGATGTCCAGCTGTAGGGGGGGTAAGCCTGAGGGGGTCGGGTAATCAATCACACATTTTTGGTGCCCGGTCGGTCGAGCCGAGGCATCGCCATGTGCACGCCGGATGAGGTGCGAAGGATGGTACACAGCCCTGCCACTCAGTGCCACTCAGGTCAGCTCGCCGAGCCGGCGCCGGGAGTGGGCACTGGGAAAGTGACATTGCATTATATACTCCGTACTCCGCACGTTACGCCATGCCAGTTGTGTTGTCTCCTCACAGGATGACAGTTTTCCTACATAATACACGTGAACAAAGCCTCGTGGTTAGAGAAGAAGTAGTAGTTATGAATAGAAGACCAGTAGGCTGTTCTGGATTATGTATATACTATACATTCATTGTGCTTTTGTGACTGTGACTGTGACCCCCCTAATGGACAAGCTGTGAAGATGGAAGCCAAGGTTGTAGGTATAGAAAAGACCTTAGTCTGCATGGTCCAGAAGGTTTAGTAATGGCAGATTCATAGGCAGTGATGGAGGCTGTCTGTAGGTACTGAGTGATCCCTGTCTAGCAAGCCCGATAAGCTTTTGCTCCAGGTTCCTGGGCCTTCTTAGGGTGGCCGATAAGAATTTACAAGCACCAGCCCGCGTGCCACCATTAATAAAGAGGAAGCTGGACGATTGGAATAATGACATGTGCTAATTGTCTGCCTGTCGGAACTCTTTCCCCAGTCGCAATCTGGTATGGTAGGCTCGCTCCTATAGTGAACAGCTCCGGTGAGTTACGATAGACGAATAAGTCTCCCACCCAACCCCCAATCTTAGTCGAGAAGGAAATGCAGGCTGACTTGCGCTGCTCGTGGCTGCCAGCTTGCAGGTCGTTCCCTATTTGCGCCCTCCAGACCCGCGTCGCAGCCCTCGTCCGCATCGACATCCGCCTCCGACATCCCCTTCCTTCGCACGATCCACTCCGTGGCACTCCGTGGAGCCGAGGTCTCTGTGCGGCCGCGGACGGCTAAACAGGCTGTGGTGCGAGACGAGGCATTGCCATCATCAACAGGTCGTTGGTCCCGAGCTTTGCATCGGACCGAACTGGCGGGTTTGGCTATTCATCGCCACGACAACTTCCCGGGCGGGCCTCTGTCACTGCATCTCCCATCGCAACCGACTTCCCCATACTGCGCAACATACCTCGCATACAAGAGGGTTCTAAAGTCGCGGCTCCGTCTGGGGAACCGGCGTAATTGTTCGCACGTCGCGAGGAAAGGGGACGAAACACTCAAAATGGCAACCCGGCCGCAAACGCCAGCGTCGCCCAAGAATGTCAAGATCAATTCGCCCGTCCAGGGTATTCCAGTGTTTGGTTGCGGTACGGTTCTGTCATGTCTCAAAATTATACAACTTCTATGCGTAGTCTATGCGCAGTGTCCGACACAATGAGCTAGCTGACATGACATGTAGAGCATGCACAACGTCTCCTGAGCCAGAACCAGGAGACCACAAACTCATGCATACAGCACTACAAGGCGATCCTGCGCTCCATCTTCGACAATGTCCCCATAATCCCACAGATGCGCAAAGACTCGGATGGGAGGGTCACCAGCACTCTGACCAGCAACTATCTCTGCTTGCAATGCCCGGCCATCGAAAAGGAGGAGACCATGGCAAAACACGGCACTAAGAAGAGCCACCGTTTCTGTAGGTTGTCATGAGGCTGGCCAGACCGCATGATGCTGACTGGGAACTGACACGTGCTTCAAGTCATCGACTCCAGGAGTGGGTCACTGTTCTGCCATATGTGCGACGACTTCGTCTGGGATCCGACCCTGGAGGACCTGCGGAACCGTAAGATCGACACAGGAACATTCTCAAGTAAGAAGACTATCGCCTATCCCCTGTCTCTCCCTTCTCACTGTTACAACTGTACTGGGCACCCGAGTTCCGACAGTCACCAGTGCGTGGCTATTCGCATAGGAGCTGACAGCTTTCAGGTCGCAAGAGAAAGTACGATGAGCTTCTGGCCGAGGCTATCAAGGAGGACCCCAAGATCATCACCGCAAATACTATAATGCCCTCATGTCGCGCAGACGGCTTGCGCGGTATATATAACGCTGGCGCAACCTGCTACCAGAACGTCATACTTCAGAGTTTCCTGCACAACCCCATCCTGCGGAACTTTTACCTGAGTGACGGTCACTCGAGTAGTAACTGCGAAGTACCGCACTGCCTCAGCTGCGCGATGGACGACATGTTCCAGGATTTTTGGGGCTCCGAGGTTACTAATGGTTACACCGCAGCGAATATCCTGTCGAGCTTCTGGATATCGGAGAACAAGGCATTCGAGAACCTGGTGACGACAAAAGAACAGGATGCCCACGAGTTCTTCCAATTTCTGGCCGAGGAACTGCACGAGCGTAATGGCGACGGCAAGAGGCCCGAGATTGGCAGCGAGCACAGCTGCAACTGCATCATCCACCAGACTTACTACGGTAAGCTGCAGACCACGACGACCTGCCAAAACTGTGGCGGCGTTACGAACCAGGTACAGTCGTTTCTGGACCTGAGCGTGGGCTTGGAGAACCTGGCACAGAAGCGAGGCAAGAAGGCGAGCCATGGCAAGACCTCCATGACCCTGCAGGAATGCCTCGAGGACGAGTACGTCAAGTCAGACAAGTGCGAGTACCGCTGCAACAAGTGCGACGGCACCCACCAGGCCAGGCGAAACACCAGCATCAAGAGGCTCCCAAACGTCTTGTCCATCCAGCTCAAGGTATATATATCTATCTATCATTAAACTCGTCCTGCCCCCCCCCCCTTGTGTGCATTTCTTGTTTGGTCCTTGAAAGCTGTTTACACGTCCCTGAACCTGACCTGACAATCACAGCGGTTTGAGTTCCGAAACGGGACCCGAGACAAGTCGGCAGCCAAGATCGAGACACAGGTCAATTTCCCCTTGCAGCTCAACATGTTGCCCTACACAAATCGCGCTAGGAGCGCAGATGCGAAGGAGACATACGAGCTGTCGAGGTCGTGCACGTACGACCTCATGTGTGCTGTGGTGCACGTTGGCGAGATCGACACCGGCCATTATATCTGCTACTGCCGCGTGGGCGAACAGGTAAGCACCAGTCTCGATTTTGTCATTGGCTTCAGTCATTGTATTTGTATATATGTATGGGGCTGACCAGAGACCAGTGGTTTACTTTCAATGACCATCGGGTGGAGTTGGCAACCAAAGCCGACGTGCTCGCCGCCAAGGCATATCTGCTGTTCTACATCGTCCGTACCCTGGCGTGACAACGGCGAGAAGTGTCGCAAAGGTTGCTGCTGATGGATCTGATGTACGGAGTTTCTCGGGCTTGTGTGTTTGGAAGTCACGGTTGTGCATGCATACAAAGACATATGGTGTCTGGGATATATTTTATTTATTTCCTCCCCCTTTCCCGGTTTGTCTCGTCTGGGCAAGACAAAAGAAAAAAACCTTGACGGGTCGGATGGTCCCGGCCCAGCATTATCGGTAGGCGTTCCACGGGAAAGAAGGGATCACCAAGTTCAGATTTTGTTCTACCCCTGTCCATATGTGGTTAGGTACTGTGCTGGCCCCCTACATACTTTTGTTGTCTTCTATCAAGAGAAGTGCTCTCGGAAACGCTCTGAGGACTACCTGTCCTTCAAGTCAGGTCTCCAGCTCCACGCCTCGCTGTCAAAATTAGCGTAAGTGAAGAACTGGTTGCTCAGCCCCTGCGCAGGCTCATAGTCCGTAGTCTTGATGCCGAACCCCCGGTACAACTTGGTCACCAGGCCCTCCACGCGCTCGCTAGTGACAACCATGACCCTGACGTCTGCTGCCGCCGGTTTGGCCATCCACCTGATGGTCAGGGCCATCTTGGTCTGGCAGTCGTCGCTGAGGAATGGCGGGTCAATGATGAAGCGGTCCACGCTTCCTTTGAGATCGGCTGTGTGTGTGTAGGCGTATCCAAGTCAGTTTGACATTTTTGGGGAGACGGGGGAGAATATTGGGTTTGGGATAGGGGGGGGGAGGCGGGGCGGACAAGACATAGATGGAAGAAACATTTGGGACCGGACCGGCTTGGCTTACCTGGGAGCTTGACGGGCTGCATAAAGTCGTAGAACAGGAACTCGGAGAAGACGTCGAAGCGGTAGTCGTGCTCGAGCAGGGTGAGCGCCGGCTTGGGGGTGCCGGGTGGTGACGAGGCCCGCAGGAAGGCTGTGTGTTAACGCACATGCCACAGACGGAGACAAAATAGATAGATGTGGTGATTCTTCACCCCAGACAGGGGCAAGGGGGGGGGAGGGGGGAGAGGGGAGGGAACCACTTACAAGAATATTCTTGAGGGCGACAAAGACGCTCGGCGTCGACACGACGGCGATCCTGGTCTCGGATGTGGCCCCTTCCAGCAGCTGCCTCGCGTACAAGGCCGCCGTCTCGTCCGAGTACTGCACGTAGGTTTTCACACGGTCAGCATCCTCACGGTTACGTACGTACACTTATTTGTCTGTTTTCACAACGCCTGAGAACGAAACAAAACAAAACACCCCAGGAATCAACCGGAGGCACAGGGGATAAAAAAGAATAAGAAAGAAGAAGAAAAAGAAAAAGAAAAGAAAAGAACAAGAGCGAAATGTCATGCACAAAACAAAATGAACGCAGCTTACCCAAAACTGCGACTTGTTCCAGTCCTCGCCAAACGTCTTCATGGACAGCGGGTACACCAGCGCGGCCTCCTTCTCGCCCCCCTCGGCCCCGCGCTCCTCGGCCGCGGCCTTGAGCTCCTCGAACTGCCTCGCGCGAGCGTCCCTGCCCGAGTAAAAGTCCTGCAGGGCGTCGAGGGCGTGCGCAGACAGGGTTCTGCACGACAAGAGAGAACAGAGGGTCGCTCGTTAGTCATTTATTAAATCCCCGTTTATTGGTGGCCCCCGCGCGCATGTCTGTCTCGGCAATCGATCGATCGTTGCTGCTGTGGTTTGTGTGTACTTTTGTTTTTTTGGCGGGCCTTTTTGCTACTTACATGGGCTCATCGTCGCTGCTGTCTGCCATTTGAACGCTTTCGATTGAGGTAATGTAATTCACAAAATTCGGGCCTTGGAATGAGGCCTCGAATTGTGGGGGTTTGGGTGTTGGCCTGTGTTGTGTATGTGCTGGATTGGGGTTTTGCGGCCTGCACCTTTTTTGAGGATTCTGAACCAGTCAGTACCGCTTTGAACTGACTGGTACAACACAACAACCCAGCCCAACGGAGCTCCTGGGTCCCCTGATCTATTTCACATCAGGTTAACTCGGACACCAAAATGACAAAGGTATACCACTGCCTCTTATTCTGTCACGATATACGGAGCTTGCCTAGGTCTTTGCATTGCACTCTGATTTGAAAACGCAGAGAAATCTAGCTACGTATTTACAGGCCGTACACCCCCCCTGAATGTCGAGGCGCCCGAGGCCGGTGTTCTCTTCCCTTTATTGATCATCAAGCACATGCAGGTACTTCTTCTCCTCTCTCTTCTCCTTCTCGCTTGCTGGTGGCAGATCGTAGAATGCGCCGCTACGGAAGCCTTGCTGCATGGGGGTTCAGCACAACGAAAGCTCTAGGTTGCCGAGGGAAAGGATGTGGGTGGAGACTTACCACGTATTGGTATGTGAACTTGCTGATGTCGCCCGGGTCAATGCCCAGGTCCTTGAACGTCTTCGCCTTGTAGTCAATCACCTGATCAACGTGCTCCACCTGGACCTGCTCAGCAGACATCCAAGGCCACCAGAGCACCTTGTTCACAAGCTTGGCAGCGGGCTCCAGGAGCCTCCTGGGCACGTTGATGTGTCGTCGCCGGGTGAAGATTTCCCTGTCCACCATCTCGGCGATATCCGCAGTCGAGTACTGCTTGGGTCCGTAGAGCTCAAATGTCTGCGCCGCAGTGTTGTCGTCGTACAGCATCAGCTCCAGGGCATGGCCGACATCGATGGACTGATGCGTGATTAGCTCCTTGGTCAGACTGTCGATGTTATCAGATCAAAGCTCACGTGAACTGGCCAGTATTTCTCCTGCATGTGGTTTGAGGTGAATATGTTCGTCTGGCCTGCGAGCTTCAGCAGCAGCTGGTCCTCGAAGCCGAACAGCGGCGCTGGTCGCACGATGGTCGTCTCGGGATAGATGTCCCGGACCACCTGCTCACCACGGCCCTTGGTCGCGAAGAATGTTGCTGGAGATTCGGGGTCGGCATTGTAGGAGGATACGTGGATGAAGCGGTCTACGTCGTACTTGGCCACAGCCTCTGCAATCCGAATGGCCCCCTCGACGTGGACATCCTCCAATGAGAAGTTCCTGCGTTCAAAAGTCAGCCAAAAGCCTCCCACCTCGGTTTCTGCTGGCGTACTTTGTTGGATATGTCCGGCCCACTAGGTTGTAGACAACATCTGAGTGCCTGACGGCCTCCTCGATCGACTCGGTATTCCGAAGGTCGTATTCCTGGTTGTTGATGAGCGATCTACCCCAAAGTCCAAAGGGAGCGCCAGCACGCACAATAAAGTTCACCCTTCCCAGGTCTCCCGCCACCTTGAGATGGCGCTTGGCCATCTCTTCTCTGTACGGGATGACAACCTGACATCCTTGCCGAGCTGTGCGTTCCTCCGTCAGCGACTTTGTTCCTCTGCACGGTCTTCATCCTAAGCATACCCAAGCGGTTGACGATGTACCGTCCCAGCTGTCCCGTTGCGCCGAATACCGTGGCCGTGTGCCCTATACTGCCGTGTCAGAGATCCATTGACTCGCGAACATCGAGCGTTGCGGTAGCATCGTACCGCCTAGCGCCGACCTGTTCGAGTATGCGTCAGTCCGTGACCCAGGTTGAAGTGAGGGGCGCTTGGATGGCTGAATGGCTACCTTCCACCCTGGACTCGAATGATAGGCTTCCCCGTGCGTGTAATCGCGACATCCTGTAACGATCGTTGTTGGATGGCTTTCCGGGCGATCTTGGGGAAGGCTCGCGATGCCGTCGGTATGGAAGCCATCCTCGCTGGTTCCGCGGTCGCAAGAAAGCCGGTGTGGTGTTCAATGGGTTGTCGACCGTCGTCGGGAATTCGATGAAGCTTCGCCTCGGACTGGTAATTGGCAAACTCCAACCAGACGCTACCAATTCCCAAGCACAATGCCGAACTGTAGAGGGCGCTTGGGCCAGCCGAACGGGCAGTGAACTTACCTAAGCTTCCAGCCTCGGGCCACCCCTCCCCCCATCTCCCCCCCTGCTTCTCTCTGCAGTGCTCCCTTGTTGGGTTAGGTCCTTCTGCTTTAAAGTCCGTCATTGGAGCTGCTCTTTCTACAATCGGGAGCTCGACCACAGGCTGCACTCCAGCCGCGTCGACCCGGCGATTATTGCCTGCCAACATCGACATCAGCCACTCAACCCCAGACTCACCAAAGATCTCTTTCTGTTCTTCCCTAATAGCTTCTACTGCAATCCGACGATAATCGAGACGAGAGACGCAAAATACCTACCCATTAGAACCCCCCCCCCCGATTAATCAGTCGGACTGCGCATACCCACCCAAGGACAACAACGCACTGCTGTCTGGCGTTTCCCGTTTGGTATCAACGACAACATGAGCAACGACGAGAGCACGCAGGCGTTCCTGCAGGAAATCCTGCTCCAGTCTCCAGAACACCTCCAGGCCGATGTGCTGCGGCTGCAAGATCTGTGGGAGCAGAAGCTCTGGCACGAGCTGACCGAGACCTTGATCACCATCTTCAACAACCCCGAGAGCGCCTCCTCCCGCCTCCCCATCTACAACAACTTCATCCTGCAGTTCGCCGATAAGATCAACCAGCTGAAGCTTGTCGACCTGGCCCTCAAGGCCGCGCAGCAATGTCCCGGTTAGTCTTTCGGCAGCACCCCGCGCAGTCAAACGAGCACACCCGGCTGACAGCAGACAGATCTCCAAGAACGCCTCAGCTTCACCGAGGCAGTCGCAAAGAAGGTGGACCCCGAAGAGGAGAAGAAGAAGAACAAGAGCGCCGATGAGGAGGAGGACCCGAACTCGAGAAACGCATACGTGTACGCGACGGTGGCAGTGGCACAGGTGAAGCTCGACCTCGGCAACCTCGAGGACGCCCGCAAGGACCTGGCCAAGGCCGAGAAGAAGCTGGACGTCTTCGACTCTGTCGAGACGGTCGTCCATGCCGCCTTCTACAAGATCAACGCCGACTTCTACTACCTGAAGCAAGACTTTGCATCCTACTACCGCAACGCACTGCTGTACCTGGCGTGCATTGACATCAAGAGTTTGGACGCCTCCGAGTGTCGCAAACGGGCGTACGACCTGGCGACCGCTGCGCTGGTATCGACGAGCATCTACAACTTTGGCGAGCTGCTACTGCACCCCGTCCTGGACGCGCTGAACAACGACAAGGACCGGTGGTTGCGGGAGCTCCTTTTCACATTCAACGCGGGCGACCTGGTCAAGTACGACCAGCTGTCTGGGAGCATCAACTCGGACACGCTCCTGGCCCAACACAAGGAGAAGCTGCGGGAGAAGATCTACCTGTCGGCGCTCACAGAGGCGGTCTTCCGGCGGCCACCGCACGAGCGGGCGATGAGCTTCGCGACGATCGAGCAGGAGACCAAGGTCAAACCCCACGAAATCGAGCACCTCGTGATGAAGGCGCTGAGTCTGGGCCTGCTCCGGGGAACTGTGGATCAGGTGGACGAGGTGGCAAACATCAACTGGGTCCAGCCCAAGGTCCTCGACTTCAAGCAGATAGATAGCATGCGCTCGCGTCTGGCCGAGTGGGACAGCAGTGTCAATCAGCTGGGCAACTGGATCGAGAAGTCAGGCCAGGATGTCTGGGCAGCTTAGGGCTTAGTCTGCACAGTGTAAGGAACAGTCGTCATTAGAGGTGGAAGAGTCGGGCGAGGGCTTTTGCGGTTGTCGGGCCCCAGGGCTGTTGGCCGGCTCCTGTAAATGCATTAGAGGCAGGCTTGGAAGACAAAAAGAGACCAATATGAGCACACCACCCTTGTTCGGGGAATCCTCTTTAATGATATCGAGGCCCAGCAGGGTCTTTGCTGTAAGACGTCCTCATTGTGTGGGCTTGGAGTTGCTAGCCCAACATTGAATACTGTCTACCTAAGTTAATTACAGCATCATGTTGTTGTTGTTGGGTTGGATACGATATACATCAGTCAGCCAGTCAGTCAGCCAGTCAGTCAGGTCATTCCTGGGTGAGCATTGGTGCACGTAGGTATTCACCTGGCAAGTTTCTCAAACCCATTCACAGCCATTTTCAAATACATAGTGACTTGATACTATTTCTAGTGCTGCTTCATTCCTCTGCCATGCCTCGCTGGAGTTACTACCCCGCTATTGAGGTAGCTTGTGGTCTGGTGCCTTCCTTCTACTTTGGTGCAACACCCATCATGCAGCAGCCAAACAATCTGCGTCTTTCGTCTGTTCTTTGCCACTTCAACCAAGCAAACACTTGCTGTCCAAAAAAAAAAAAAAGAATCAAAACCAAGAAGTAGTTAAAATTTCTCTGGTCTTTTTTTCTTGCTCTGGTAACTTTTTTGTTGGCTTGTTAACCTTTGCCAGTGCAACGACGCGTCCAGCTCGTGCCACAGCTGATGTGGTCGTGTGTACCGATGCACTACAAACATGCATCTCACGACCCAAGACAGCTTCAAGGGCCCATTTCCACTCGTGCCTTCGCTCAAGATACTAGTGCCATTTGGCCACTTGAGCAGTTGCATTTGCGATGCAGACCCTCCATCGTGTTTTGGCGAAACGGTCAAGCGAACAACGCACTGCCCGGAACCGCAAAACGTCCGTCCTGACTACACCTACATCACAGCACAGCCCAAGTCACCACTTCCGGTGGGCTGGCAGTGGCAAATAGACTCATCGCTTGCAATTGCGCCATAGGGCTTCGTTTATATTGCTGGTGTCGTGAGTCGCAGAGCCGGAGCGCACCACACACACACACACACACACGCACATTCGCGTTGCTCATCGAAATGGGCAGCGTCATCAACAATTTGCAAATGAAATAAACCCAGAATTCACACTAATATCAAACAACCGCAGACTCAACTGTCACTCCAGGAGCTCAATTTCGATGTGTGGCCGCCGGCGTCGTTCCGTGAAGGCTCAGACTGGTCGGATGAAGAGTCCTGCAGAGCCAGCTACCTAGCCTGCGCAAAATCCGTTGTCCTCAACATCCGATATGGTGTAGTGGCCAACATTCCGCGTTTTCATATCGAGATCCGCGGCGCCCGGGGTTCGATTCCCCGTATCGGAGATCGGATGTATTCTTTTGCCGTTTCTTACTAGGTTGGGTCGGCTTTTAATTTTTGCGTCTTTTTCGAGCACAAGCTGGAATAGAGTGAGACAGAGGATGATTTAGATGAAGACAAGGGGCTGTCAACAGGTCAGAACTGCGGAGGGCAACAATGAGCAGTTTTTTTGGGTGCCTAATCAGCGGCCGGCGGCCTCGGGAACTACCCACTCGACCGCCGGAGCTTTCTCGGTTTCCCTGGCCAACAAGTGATAGGAGAAACTTGATAAGCCTCGGAATGGGCCACCCCAAATTATTACATTCGAGCTGCTAGGGTCTATGTAGAATTTGAGGGTTCACTCTTCGAAATAGTGGCAGGAATTCCGGATATCTGCGTTGTGTGGACTACATAATCTGTAGTCAACTCGCAGCAGGTCCGCATGTTGGGCCAGCCCGCGAGGGTTGACGAGCTATTCTCCATCTCATGGCATGTCTCAAGTATCTGCCCCTCTGTGAAGCAGATACTTGCCCCTTACGGTTCAACCGAGTATGTATGCCAACTTCCAGATTACATAGGGCAGCATGTCTAGAATGGCAGGCATCAGACATGTGAGGGCTTTGCAACAGACTCCCAGTCCTGTCTTTTCACCATCCCACTCTAGGAGCGGTATCCGTCGCCGTACCTTGAGAATCCATGGATGCATGCTCATAGCGTGTCCCGTGCCAGACCAGTCGAACGAGGTCTTCCGGACGCACCCAAGGTCAAGGACTCCTCCCATTGAAATCTGGCCACCGGTGTGCCGCTGAAGGAAGCTCAACCTAATCTGAGTCTCCTGCTCATGTCCCCTGTCCGGCCCTTCCTTACAAAGGTGCTCAAGATTTCTCCTTGACCGCACCGCCCTCCGCCGTGACGATCCTGCGCTGGTCCGCAGGCGAGAACATGGCGGTGCCCTGCGACAAGGCGCTGACCAGTGTGGGGATAGCGTCAGTCCTAAAGTCATCGGCGTTGCGGATCTTGTCGAGGTCCTCTGCGAACTCCTTGGTCGCCCGCTGGAGGTAGAATGAGGTGAAGGCGGCCGAGACGTCCTTGTCGGACATTGACTTGCTTGTTTGCTGGCTCATCTTGCCTTCTGTATCTATGTGGAGGCCCAGCGGGAGGGTTGTTGCAGCGTGGGTCAGCAGGTTTTTGGCTCTGTGGTGATTTTTGAGCTGAATCCTGGACGCTGGGTTGCAGTTGGCTGTGAAAATTCTTGCTTGTCTTCCTGGCTCACAGGTTTGGTTCCACTGGGCTAGACACTCTCAACTTGAGCGCCAAGTATTTGACGATTGGTAAGAGGAAATGAAGACACTGCAGAGGAACACTGAGTGCAGGTCGTAATCTTGTATCCACCTCTTCTTAGCTGCTGGTGTTTGCTTTGTGGCCCAGATGTGAGTGACTGTCGACTTATTTGGTCCAATTTGGGCTACACTACATCGGTCCGTGGCGGGAGCTAGTTGCGCACAGGCCACACAGCCATTGGCTTGAGACTGCCGGCTTATAGACTAAGTATGTACCCGTTGGTACGCTCTTATATATTTTATGATACTATTTACATAGCTTTGCCTGTAAGTAATAACGTTTTATATATATCTTAAACTGTGTGAAAGTTATGTAAAAGGTTGTAGTAATGGTAAGTGTCTGCAAAATGATTTAGCGACTGAAACAACAAAGTTTATTGCTCGAGCATGTGGTACATTGGCAGAGTGGTCTAATGCGATAGACTTGAACCGTCTAGTTCATGCAATCTATTCTCTTCGGAGGCGCCTGTTCGAACCGGGCATGTACCGTTGCTTTTTGCATTTTGACCTTGTTATACCTCGTTTCTACGACAGGCTTTCTACTAGCTCCTTCCCTTCGACAGCGTTTTAAGTACCGTACAGGGTACTATATATTGGAGTAAGTGGATGTAGTGGGTAGAAATGTAGCTAGGGCTAAAAAGAGTATTATATTCGGGAGAAAACTGCTTGTAAGAGTGCTACCCGGGGGCCTCTACTGCGTTAGTCCCCCTCCGCTTACAGCGTAGGGGGTAAT
>MAVT02000026.1:28209-75436 GCA_001702395.2 Diaporthe helianthi | reverse complement strand
GTAACGCCATCGGGTATTATCCTACCTCCCCTTTGCCAGGGACATGTACCTTCCTGCCGGGTATATCACACAACGTGTCTGGTCATCCCGAATTCCATTTATCTAATGCACAACCCCGACGCAATCCTTGTTCTCCTTCTACTCGGACCCCCATGGCGAGGAGAAGAGCAACCGCGTCGACGACCACCACCACCCTAGAGCGTGATCTCACGCCTCCTCTCCCTGAACCCGATGCCCGGGATGCCGCTCCTCAGCGCCAGGCTGCTCATGACGACCGAGATGCTCGACAGCGCCATGGCCAGGCTGGCCCAGACGGGGTCGAGCTTGACGTGGTTCCCGCCGCTGACGACGGGGTAGAGGACTCCGGCGGCGACGGGGACGGCGATGAGGTTGTAGACGAGGGCCCAGGCGAAGTTGACCTTGACGCGGCGGAAGACGGTCTGCGACAGCTCCAGGAGCGTCACCACGCTCCATAGGTCCGACTTGACCAGCACGAACTCGGCCGAGCTGATGGCTACGTCCGACCCAGACCCGATCGCGATTCCCACGTCCGCCTTGGTCAGTGCTGGCGAGTCGTTGATCCCGTCGCCCACCATGGCCACAGTTGCCCGCTTATCCGACTTCTCATTATCGGCTTTGAGCGTCGACTGAAGATACGTGATCTTGTCTGCCTTCTGTGTCGGCAGGACCCCAGAAATGACTTGGTCCGGCGGGATACCGATGCGGGTGGCTACCGCCCGGGCGGTGACATCGTTGTCGCCAGAGAGCATCCAGACACGAGTGCCACGGGACTTGAGGGCACGCACAATGGCAGGTGCCTCAGGGCGGATAGGATCGGAGATGGAGAGAGCGGCAGCGATCACCCACCAAGTCGTGCTCCGTGCCGCCTCGTTGGTTTGTTCGCCCAAGAGCGTCTCGCTCGCCTGGCTTGGTTTTGAAAGTAGTGTTGCCACAAGGGCGACTGACTTTGCTTCTCCTTTCCACTTGTGTAACAGTTCGACGACTTTATTAGAAATCGGTACGCGGTGTTCCAGCATGAGGGCTTCGTTGCCCACGAGAATGTCGAAATCTTGGTTTCCGCTGTGGTATTTGGCCTTCATCCCCTTGCCTGGGATCTCGTGTAGGTCGTTGACCCTGACGTCTGAGTCGATCTCCTGATTCGCGCAGAACGAGGCGATAGCTTTTGCAACTGGATGGCTGCTGCCTTCTTCCACGGCCTTCACAGCAGCCAGCATCGATTCCTTTTCATCAAGTTCTGTGCCGCTGTCAGGATAGTAGGCAAAGTCCGTAATCCTCGGTTGGCCACCCTCGGTCAACGTGCCTGTCTTGTCGAACACAACACAGTCGATGCGGCTGGCTTTCTCAAAAGCTTCGCCGCCACCCTTGGCAAGGATACCATACTTGGCGGCGAGCCCACCCCCGACAAAGATGGCTGTTGGAGCAGCCAATCCAAGACCACAGGGGCACGCAACCACGAAGACGGAGATGGCGAATTGCAGAGCAAAGGCAACCCATCCACCAGACGTGACATCCAGATAGTCATCAGGAAGAGCCCCGCTTAGGCCCAGGATCATCCAGATTAGCCAAGTGAGGACGGCAACAAGCGTGACCACAGGCACGAAGTAAGTCGTGAGGACATCGGCAATCTGCTCCATAGGAGCTCGCTTCGTCTGGCCTTCGCGAACAATGTTCACTATTTGGTCCAGCATCGACGTGCCAGCCGCCCCAGTGATCTGTATCAGGATGGGCTGTCCCTTGTTGACTGTGCCGGCGTAGACAGCCTCCCCCGGCGTCTTCTTGATAAGGCGGGCTTCGCCAGTAAGACTGGATTCGTCAAAGTTACTTTCTCCCTTGACAACGACGCCGTCTGCGGGTGGGGATGACCCATTCCTAATTCGTACTGTGTCTCCGAAATCCAACAGGTCAGCTTTGACAACGGTGTCTATCTCTTTGCCGGACACATCGCGCTCGACCAGAACTGCCTCAGTGGGACGAAGCTTGCCCAGGGCTGACACCGCATCGCCAGTCTTGGACTTGCTATACGCCTCGATCCATCTACCGAAGAGGAGGAAGAGTGTCAGAAAGACTACCGAGTCAAAGTAGAAGTCTGTATCATTGACCTTCTCTGGCTTGTGTACTCCAGCAGCGATCAGCTGGGCTACAGAAGAGACGTAGGCAATAGTTGTGCCGAGAGACATGAGAGTATTCATGCTGCCAAAGCGATAGAACCTCCGCAGGATGGGAACCTTACTCCCCTTTCGCCACAGGGTCCGGATCTCCTTGATGGCGCGTCTGTGGAAGACGTCGGCAGCGAAGAAATAGACTGGCGTCGACAAAACAAACAGGGCGATCTGGGCGCGGCTAATACCAGAAGTCCATGGCATCATGAGGTAGTGCTTGCCTGGGTTGTATCCAGGTATCAGAGACATGTAAACAATGCCAATGATGAATGTTGGAATGGCCACAATCAAAGTCCCCAGTGCCCGGTACAACAGCTGCCATTGGTGCTTTCGTTGGGCGGCCTTGGACCGTTCCTCCAGGCTTGGTGGGTGGTGAATTGTGGCTCTCAGGGCCGGGTCGCTTGCTTGTACAGCTGCCAGAATCTGCCGTATTGTGAAGGTGGGAGCATCGGGCACGTATGAGATCTTCATGATGGGCCTGGCCTGGGTGGGCTCGGTGACGATCCACAGTTGCCGACGGAAGCCCGCCAAACTATTGACGACACGCGCAGGACAGTGTTTGCAGTACACGCCCTGGAGCGCGAGCTCCACATTCCTCTCCCGTGACTCGGCCTTTTCCTCCCGGATGGGCTCGACCTTGTCCAGAGCCGCCTCATAGCCCATGTCCTCGATGGATTCGACGATGTCGTCAGAGTTCTCCTTCCCTGAAAAGTCCACAGTCGCGCTGTTGGAAACCAGGTTGACCACAACTGCGGTAGTGTAGTCTTTCTTTTCCAAGGCATCCTTGATCGTATTGACGCAGGAGGCACAAGTCATGCCTCCTACAGCAAGAGTAGCCCGCCAGGCATCCGGCGAGCTACTTTCATCCGAATCAACCGTAACGAAAGACATTGGACCAGATTTTCCTTTGGATGATGGGCGCTGGTTTGGTGAAGGACGTCGGCTGTCTGAAGGGGAAGCAGCCAGGGAGTGCGTGCCATCCGTCTGGCCATGAGCAGGGTCTCTGGTGGGCGACACGGCCTGGGAGTTGCGGCATTGCTCGCAATTTAGTAGATGAATCCTGGCGGCTTCTGACCGCGACCGATCTCCCGAGAGCCAATTCGAAAGGGCCGAGGACGGTTTTGGGCGTGCCTCTTCTGCAGCATCGGCGGTGCAACACTGGGCAGTAGTGTCGATCGGTGAGGCGAAGGCGCCGTCGGAATCAGCGAACGTGGAAGTCATGCCCGACACTTCATAGCCGGCCTCCTCCAGGACTTCAGCCATGCGCTTTGGTACCACGGCTGGGTCGTGTTCCACGGTGACGACCGAGGTCACAATGTTTGGTGAAACCCATGTGATGCCGGCTGGAAAGTTCTCGCCTATCTCGTGCTTGATGGCTGAGACGCAGGTCGGACAGTGCATATTAGACACGATAAATGAACTCGTGCACACGGCGTCGGCCTGGTTCTGGCCGTGGCCATTTGCGTCGGTACTCGGCCGATTTGGCCTACGAAGCGAGGCCATGGCGGCGAGATGTGCGGTGCACACTGCCGGATAATATGGAGTGGCGGCCTGGGTGCTGCTGTGACAGGCTGTGGAGGACAAGATAATCTCGCCCGATCAGGAAGCGTAAATGTGCGAGGAGAGGGGCGTATAACAAAATGCGATTAGCCTGATGTCAAGCTGCGTTTGGTGGAGCTCACGAGTCCGCGCCGAAACCAGATTGACACCGGTCGCTGTAGATGAAGTTGAAGGGGATTTTTTATATATATAAGTTTGAGGTAAACACTTGTGCAGTCTGGTTGGTAGTCGTGTGCGGTCGTCTTGACGTTGAGACTGGGAAGGCACTTGGGTACTTGGTGCCAGGTACTCCGTACTTGGGGGCTCCACAACTAGTGGTGATGATTCAGTTTGGGGACGATGAGAAGGAGCCAGACAGTTCCAGGAGCTTCCTTATTGGTTTGAATATGAAAGAGAAGTGAACTTTGAGGAGACAGATGATGCTACATCTGAAGTAACCCTTTTTTTCTCTTGACCGTTGGGATCGAGTTTTATGGGAGACGAAACGCGTGCTAGGATCGAGCATTCCACGCACAAAAGGCGCAAAGCAAGGTACCGACTACATCATGACTCTTCAACAAGCGTGGTTTTTGCGGCGGCGACACTACGACCGCAGCGCTGACACCTGACAGGCATGTACCTAGGTACTTCATAGTCCTAGCGCAGGCACCGGGTCGACTGGCCGGGGCCCACTGGCGATCCAACTTGGATTTAAGTTCCAAGGGTTGAAAAGGGGGGGGGGGGTTGTGGTGCTAGAGAGGTACGCCTGTCCAGGTGCTTACTGTAACCAGTCAGCCAGGGGACCGACAATACGCACCACATCTTTAACAAGAGGGCATATGACAAATCAAATTCGACTCGAGAAATGCCTACCTGTCACGTTTGAAACCAGCCATCGAGTCTGGTGAGACGAGATCATCACTTTTGTTGAAAACGAAGGGGTGGAAATTGAGAGTCGCATCATGCACAATAAAACCAGTACGGAGTACTGTGGTATGCCATGCGCGTGCTCGAGGTTGAACCAGTGACCAGTGGCGGCGGGCCTTGCCGCCTACAGCCTAGCATGTGTTCGGCTGGCCTGCCAGGCTTGCTCGAGTCTTGAAGCCACAGCCGCGCCCACGTTGAAATTCCCCGCCAACCTGCATCATCTCTGATGTCTGAACCTGCGTTTTGGGTCGGTCAAGCCACATCTAGCCAGCAAGTAACATACAACTGACAATTGACACCTACTGAGTGGCTGGGTGACGAGGCGTCCTGTTCCCGACTATCTGGGCCAGTCTCAAAACAACCGAGCTTTGCGATACACTCCACGCAGCAGCAGTCATCAAGATGTCGCCCAAAGGGAAGACACAACAGCCACACTACCTGGCTCGAACTCTTGCGATGCAATGCTTAGGTGGTGGCGGCGGCCACAATGCCTTGGCTACATGTACCTAGGTTCCGTCTGCAATGTCGTTGCTCTTGTGCATTCATGTCACTGGCTGTCGTCCTGGCCGGAGTGCTGGAACATGGTGCCTGGCAGGCTCGCTGCACGAGGTGGATAAACTACGGATAGGAAGAATCTAATGAGGCATGGGGCAATTCCAGGATTTACGTGTTTCTCTGCGTTGTCCTTGGGACCTACGTGACCCTCGAGTTGGACAAGGGACAAAAATGAAGAGATTCACTACTCATCGTAGAGGATTTTTCCGGTGTTGGTACAACTTGGTAGTGATGATGATGAGAAATCGCGTCCGGCTCGGTGGCTCCACTCTCCCGATGCTTCCGCTGACCGAGTGCCGGTCCCGAAGGCTCGAGGCCGGCTCCCTGGCCGCAAGGCGGGCGAAGTCCTTCCAAATTGGTCCATTTCGTGTTATGTGATTGGCTGCCGATGGCGCAATTCTTGACGTGCTGGCATCATGCCGGAAAAAAAAAAGGGTCCCTTTACTGACGCTTTCAGAGGCATTGCGAAAATTTGCCATGGCCCAATTCATAGCGAATGGCGCCACCAGCGCCTGCCAGAGATGGGAAATTCCATCTCCGGTCGCGCCGCACCCAGCCTATCTAGGTAGGGTCCCGTAGTCAACCGAGCCTAGAAATAATCCTGTCGCTCCTAAAAATGTTCCGTGCCTTTCCCGTCGTCCCCAGCCTGTCCGCCCTACTCATTTCCTCGACGACAAGGTCCCTTATTACCGTGCTGTGACTGTGCTTGACCTGGAGGCGTGTGTGGACAACCAAGAGTCTCATCCCAACACATCTGGTCTCACTGCTCTTGGATATCTCCTGCCACACCGGGGAAAGAACATTTGAAGCACTGAAGCACTGAAGCACCGAAGCAAACCTCCGCATAGTGCTTCCTGAGTCTTTGCGATTTGCAAGACATTTCCTGTACCATCAAGATGCATCTCAAGCAGCAAGAGGGCTCCGGCACGCCAGCCGAGGCTCATTCTGGCGAGCAGTTCAAGAAGTTCTCCTCGAGCCTGCCCTTGGGCCAGCCGGTGCCACTGTCCCAGATATCTGGTCCCACCTATGTCACCGCCCAACTCCTGGTCCAGCAGGTTGCCTACAAGCTGTCGGATAAGATCTTCTCCTACTCCCCCGAGACATTCGACCTGGACGTCGCCGTCAGCGAGTGGTCCCGGAGCAAGGATGTCAACATCCACGGTTATCCCACCTCGGTCCTGCCGCTGCAGACCCGGACCGGTGCTGGTGCCTTTGCTCTGGGCTACATGTTCTCCGAGGACTTCGACCTGAGCAAGAGGCACATCCCTCAGACTCTCCTGGCTCCCTCCTTGAGTCTCAGCAGCCTGCGCTCTTCGCTCGATCAGCTGTCTCTGCTTTACAGCGTCGCAAGCCCATTCGTTGCACACATTGCCGCTGTTGACTACTCCGCCGAGAACGGTCTGGTCTCAGAGTATGGACGTGCGCTGCAGATTGCAGAGGACCTTAGCCTTGGCCTCGTCAGCAGCTCTTCCGCCTACGAGACCCAGCACATGTCTCTGTTGTCCACCCTGCTGGCCTCCATTCTGCCCACTCTGCATGTCTACGACGGTGTGCGGACCTCTCGAGAGACACTGAGGGTCATTGATGCCCTCAGCGAGGTTGGCATACGTGAGCTCTACACCAGTTTGTCCAAGCACGTGCAGGGCCTCAACACCCACCTCGACACCGCCGGCAAGGTGCTGGATCTTCTCAACGCCTTCAACAACGAGCTAGGAACCGACTACAAGCCTTTCGAGTACTTCGGCGACGAGAACGCTGACACGGTCATCGTTGTGTTTGGCAGCGTCGAGTCCCAAATCGCGAACCAGACCGTCTCCAAGCTGGCCGCAGAGGGCAAGAAGGTCGGCGCCATCAACGTCCGTCTCTACCGTCCCTTCGTCGAGGACGCGTTCCTGAACACCCTCCCCGCGTCTGTGCAGCAGGTCGCTGTGCTCGGCCAAGTCCGAGATAACTTCGAGGTCGATGATGCGGCCATCCAGTCGATCTTGTACTCGGATGTGCTCACTGCTGTGTCATTCTCCAGCAGGTGGGCCCAGGCGCCCGCTGTCACCGACCTCAAGTACGCCGCATCTGAGGCCCTAACGCCGCCCAGCTTCCGCTCCACCATCCAGAAGTTGATCAGCAAGGACGGTGACTCGCAGACAAAGACCTCCACACTAAACAGCCAGGTTGAGCAGTACACCTTCTGGGACCTCGACAACTCGGCTGCCCTCCACGCGCCCGCAGTCGTTGGAAAGTCTTTCACGCGCGAATCTTCTGACAACATCTATGTCCACGAGACCTACGACAACCTGGTCCGTGGCGGTGTCATCCGCACCGACATTCGGAGCTCGAAGAAGACGATCGAAGCCCCATACGCCGTTGATGAGGCCGATGTCGTGTACGTTGGCGAAGAGAAGTTGCTCGACAACGTCGACATCCTCAACACTATCAAGTCTGGCGGCAGCCTGCTTCTGAGACTTCCCGCTCTGAAGGACGAGGAGCTCGAGAAGAGAGTCTCTCCTGCGGTTAGGAGGAGCATCCAGGAGAAATCCCTGAAGCTCTTCGTCCTCGACTCCTCTTTCTCCCCAGCTCTGGAAAATGACCTGGAGCTTTTGGTCGAGCTGGCCTTCCTGCGTGTTGCCCGGCCTGACGGTGTCATTGACGCCGCCAAGAACCTTTCTGCTCCTCGTGAGGGCACAACTCAAGAGTGCAAGGATGCGCTGAACCAATGCCTGCGCCAGGTTGAGGTTCCAGCCTCGTGGGCCGAGCTTCCTTGCGACTACACTTTCCCCGGGCTCACCTCCGGGGTGAGGGCCACTGGCTTCACTGGATTCAGCAAGGCGGAGGCCGAGCAAGACCTGCAGCTCAGCAGCTGGGAGTCTGCCGCCAAGGCTCTCGCCTTCAAGGAGGCTTACGGCACCCAGGCAAACCTGCGCCCCGACCTGACCGTCAAGACATACACCGTTCACGTCAAGGAGAACCGCAGACTCACACCCGACGCCTATGACCGCAACATCTTCCACATTGAGTTCGACCTGGGTGATTCTGGCGTGACCTACAACATCGGCGAGGCCCTCGGCATCCACGCCGACAACGACCCCGAGCAGGTCCTGGACTTCATCAAGTCTTACGGCCTCAACGCCGACGAGCTGGTCCAGGTGCCCTCGCGCGAGGACCCCAACGTCCTCGAGACCCGGACCGTGTACCAGTCCCTGGTGCAGAACTTCGACATCCTGGGCAAGGTCCCGAAGCGGGCGTACGAGCAGCTCGCCGAGTTCGCGACCGACGAGGTCGAGCAGCAGAAGCTGGCTGCCCTGGGCGGCAAGGACGGCGCGGACGAGTTCAAGAAGCGCTCCGAGATTGACATGGTGACGTACGCCGACATCCTCGAGGAGTTCAAGTCTGTGCGCCCGTCGCTCCAGGACCTCTTCAAGATCGTGGCGCCGCTCAAGCGCCGCGAGTACTCGATCGCGTCGGCGCAGGCCGTCACGCCCAACTCGGTGTCGCTGATGATCGTCGTCGTCGACTGGGTCGACAGCAAGGGCCGCACCCGCTACGGCCAGGCCACTCGCTACCTGTCGCAGCTGCCGGTCGGAACCCCCATCACGGTCAGCGTCAAGCCGTCGGTCATGAAGCTGCCCACCAAGGACACGGCGCCGCTGATCATGGCCGGTCTCGGCACCGGTCTCGCGCCCTTCCGCGCCTTTGTCCAGTACCGCGCCATGCAGAAGGCCCAGGGCAAGGAGATCGGCGCCATACTGCTGTACCTCGGCTCCCGCCACCAGCGCGAGGAGTACCTGTACGGTGAGGAGTGGGAGGCGTACCTCGACGCCGGTGTCATCACCCTGCTGGGCGCTGCCTTCAGCCGTGACCAGCCCCAGAAGATCTACATCCAGGACCGCATGCGGCAGACTCTGGACTCGATCGTCAAGGCCTACATCAAGGAGGAGGGCTCGTTCTACCTGTGTGGTCCTACCTGGCCCGTCCCCGACGTCACCGAGGTGCTGCAGGAGGCCATCGCCGCTGAGGCGAAGAGCAGCGGGCGCAAGGTCGACCCCCGGAAGGAGATTGAGAGGCTCAAGGAGGATGGGCGATATGTCCTCGAGGTGTACTGAGTAGGAGGAAGCCAATGAGCTCCCGTCGATTTGTTTGCGGAGTTTGGCGAACAGAAAATATAGAACACTGAACCAAGATCATGTGCAGCACAGCAATGCTACACAACCATCAAGACATTAAAGCATTCGTGTTGTTCGTGACGGTGTATACATTTTGGAGGCTGTAGCGATCGTAATAATGATTCATGTAACGTTGTTGGGAATGCTATTAGCAACTGGATCTACTGAATGGCATTCCAACAATTCGCCCCCTACGTACCTAAAGTTTATTTGCCTATCCAAGTTCTAAGCATATCCTCTTCTGCGATAAACTCGTATGAGATGACGTCTCATAACACAGTATAGCATGAGGGCAATGCCACGCGATTAATTCGATTTAGAAAGATACTTTAGAAAGATAGGATGCCTAATCTAGGACACGCTACCAAAAGCCAGTTTCAACTTCCTGTTGAGGTTGTTTCTAGATGGCAAATCAATCATTGCGCGCCTCATTCCAGCCTGGCGCTCAGAGTGCCAACTTTTAGTATAGATACTCGGTATAGACATCTAAGCAAATGGATTGGGGGCGGGGCAATCGGTTGGGCAGGGGTGGTCAACCCAAGCGCCTCATCCCGGTCTCTTGGGTGGCTCTGCCCGAGCAATCGAGGCAAGCTCCATAACCCCACCAGAGGAGTCAACAGCCTCTGAGTTTCTGTGCCTCTCTTGAACCCCCGCCCCTCTCTCTGCAAACAAAAACACCGAGAACGACATCCCAGCGTCCCAAACCTCTACCAGCGTGTCCTTCTATTTTTTCTCTCTCCCTCCTCCAGCAGCTGAAACACAACCAGCAAAAATGGCAGACAACTTTGTCGATATCGCAAAGCAGTTCTGCGACTTCTACTACCAGACCTTCGATGCCGACCGCAAGCAGCTCGGCCCGCTGTACCGCGACCTGAGCATGTTGACCTACGAGTCGAGCTCTGTGCAGGGTGTCGCCGCAATCGTTGAAAAACTCTCTGTACGTCAAGTCCCACACACAGCCCATTGCGTGTTCATCGAGATCCTGCGCGGCTGGCAGAAGGGAGACGATGGGCACGCGCTTGCGCCCCGAATCCTCAGGCCTAGGGGCACTCATCCGATGATCGGCGGCTAACTTGGTGCAATCGCTTCATCTGTCTGTCTAGGCTCTTCCCTTCCAGAAAGTGCAGCACAAGATCACTACTCAGGACCCCATGCCTGGCTTCACGGATGGCGGCGTCCTTGTCCTGGTCACCGGCCAGCTTCTGGTACGTCTACACGATGAGGGCCCCAGGCAGCCACGCCCGGCTGCGGATGCTGCCTGCCTATGAACCCCCAAGTACCTTCAACCAGCACAACGGCTGACCATATTTCTCTTCTGTTCCGCACAGGTCGACGACGGCGAGCACCCCATGAACTTCGCGCAAACCTTCCACCTGATGAAGGACGCGAGCGGCAGCTTCTTCGTCTCTCACGACATCTTCAAGCTGGTCTACTAGATATGGCTGATGATTTGTTCATGGAGAAAGCGTTTGGGGGAGGTACTGAACATATGAAGGCAACAGACAACATGTTATTGGTGCATTTTCTGCGAATTTGACGGATACGCGTGTGGTCGCGTGCGGAGGACAAATGCTCGAACGGGCCTAGGAGACACTTCGTTTCTGTTCTAGAGACCTGCCTGGCATGGCCATGAAAAAAAGAGACGACTGGATATCAGACAACTGAATCTCCTCCGTGCCGTCTGATGAGGTTATGAGAACAGCGAGGGTTCCACGGGTATATCTTCTACGACCAGAACAGCTCTTGAGATAAATCTCGGGACGAACTGGAAACCGTTGCTGCCCCGCCCGGTTTGCACAGAGAAACGATGGGCATCTCTGGGACGGGACCCAGGCTAACAGCGTACAACTAACTCTCACTGCTGCCCGGCGTTTCGCAACATCAATGCTGTGTTGCAATGCAAAAGCTTCAAGGGGCTGATCCACCTTTGCCAATAATGAATGATCATATTGCTGCAGATAATCTGCTGCTGCTAAGTCGGAAGTTCGGATGAACGATGACTTGTACTGGTGCAAGCTCCTACCAAAGGGCGACCCGACCCCTGCCGGCTCACTCAATGGTGCGATGGCGCAGTAAAGTCTTGGTCACCCATGCTTGCCAAGGGCGGTGATGATGGCTACGTAAGTGCTATTCGCAAACAATCATGCCCGTCAAGTGGAAGCCTTCGAGAAAAGCATCTGCCTGGGAAGTAAGCGTTTTTATAAAGCGGACAAAGTATAATCAGAATCTAACAACCGGGCTTGTTTTATATTTGTTTCCAGTAGTGGACAGGACATCAGGCCTCGAGAGCCGCAGATTGAGTTGAAACGGTCCTGACCATCTTAGACCCTGGCGCGTGCAAGAACCCCCAAATCACTAGACACACCCCACTAGTTTCTACTGTGTTATAGCGTTCCCAGTGACGGGCTGCCTACTCGACAAGCCGAGCTGCCGACCCAGACCCTTCCACGGCAGGCGTGGGCATACCGTACTAAGATCAAAGCTGCGCAAGCTGAGGGAGGCTTAGAACCATTGGGGCTACCTGTACACTTGCATCTACCTACCTGATGACAGACGGCTAAGGTTTCGAACTTTTTACCAACAACACATCCGAACAGCACGCATTACCTGCATCTCGCTACAGGTCCCGTTACCATAGACGCACAATACACAACTACGACCACACGAGCAGCCACCGATTGGGATATCCGTGAAGACTTAGCCAGAGCAACCAACCCGCGGGTGCGACTCAGCACACAGCTCTCTCTCTCCCTCTCTCCGCACACACGGCTTCCAACCTAGCCCCTGCTGCCAGCCAGCAACATATCCAGATCAGATCACACGACGAAACATAGGACCGAGCAGGCCAGGTTCCTGTGCTTACGAGAAGAGACAAGATGACGTTGAAGGAGGAATTCGCAACGAGGAACTTCAGTATGTGTCTGCCCACACACCCTGATGGAGTCTGGCGATGATCGGCAGGCAGTGGACGCAATGCTAACCGCTGAACCACTTCCATAGGCATCTACGGGCAATGGTGAGCAGGCCCTCAAACCACCTCCCCTTAGCAAACCCACGCCTCTCTTTTCGATGGGATAATCTGCGCGAGAACATACAGAATGCTTGCGCAAAGGTCGTCAGCGACGCTCGGGTGCCACAATACTGCTTGTGCGCCGGGAGAGCCAGGGATGGAAATGTGCGGAGGGAGGAGGACCCCCGATGGCTAACACGAGAGACACGACTCTAGGCTCGGTGTGCTGTCGATAATCCTCGGCTTTGCGCTTGGTATTGCCAACATCTTCACGTTTAATGTCTTCATCATCATCTTCTGCGCTCTGTTACTGTGAGTGTAGGACCCCACTCCCCCCCCTACCCCAAAATGCCCCCTATGCCCCGAGCAGTGTCTCTGGCGCAAGCGAATATCGCCATCACGCGAGCACATGCCCACGATGGACCACGATGCCCCAGGAGGCTTGTATCCCCCCTCCCACCTTTGACATATGAAGCACAAAAGACAAAGGCTGACCTCCACCGCGCAGTGCATCCGTCCTCATCATAATCTTCATCGAGATCCCGCTGCTTCTGCGCATCTGCCCGACGTCGAGCACCTTTGACGGCTACGTGCGCATGATCTCGACCAACTACATGCGCGCGGGCGCCTACGGCGTCATGGCCCTGGTCCAGTGGCTCAGCATCATCCCCCGCGCCACCTCCCTCATCGCCGAGGCCATCATCCTCTCCCTCGCCGCCCTTTGCTACCTCTTCGCCGGCATCAAGGGCCAGGCATTCGTCGGCTCCAAGACCCTGGGCGGTGCGGGTGTTGCGCAGATGATCGTATGATCGCGTTTGAACTGGAGAGAAGGACGGATCGAGCGAACGGAGCGAACGACGAACGCCTAGCTTGCTGGGCCTGTGCTTCTAGCGGTACGGTCTTCTGTAAGGGTTGTACGCTGTGTTGGTAGACGTAGGATGTCGGGCTTTGGGTAACTTACGGCACCTTGTTTAAGATAGTGCGGAAGAGAGGAGGGTGGGGGGGGGCAGGAAAATCATTCATGCTATTCGGAGAAGAAGGGAGATGGGCAAATGAGCTGCCGGGCTTGTCCTGGACGGCCCCCCCAAACATTGCGAGCAATTGGTCAACCTGCTCCAGTTCGGAGTATGGCGTCTATAGGGCTCTTGTCTTTTTTCTTGCTTATTCATCCTTATGTTGTGGCCCAAATTTGATGACTTCATCCTGGCTGCTCTTCAAGAAGGAATCGTCGTGGCATTTGCATTGTGTGACCTGGTACGACCAGACTACTGTGTCAGTGTTTGGCGGCCGGTATTGGATTTTAGACCCTCGCATTCTTCTTGGCTGTATATGCCCAGGTATAGATAGAACCAAAGTGCGTCCTGCCAATCTGGCTTATCAATGGACAGGTTGGGAAATGTCTACAACTGAAGTGCGCTCCATGCTGGCCAGGTATCTAGTTGCCCACTGACTGCGCCACCACCGCGAATTATCCTTGGCGTTGTAAGGCTACAGCACGTGGGAGATTGTTTCGAACTGGCGTACATTAGTACATGGGCAACTTGCTTTTGACAGCTCTCTCCAGAAACAGCACAGGCGCCTCATGGATCTACGCCTTGGTCGCAGCCCACGACCTAAGCACTTCTCTTAAATGTACCTAGGTACTACAGAGGAACAACTGACCCCAACCAGGTCGGCCGGGAAGCATAGCTACACGGAGACTCGAGACCGTCCGGCCCCCGTAGGCGAGGCCGGATTTTGACATGCACTACTCATGCGGGCTCCGTGCCGGGGGGATCTTTTGGTCCGGGGCACGAGGGATGAGAGGAGTAACAAGTCTCTCGATTTCGATTGCCGGCGAACCGATTGCCATAGATGCATTCTAACCTGGGCAAACGGCATTGTCGAGGAGGCATGACGCCATCCTGGCGCAAGCTTGTTGTAATGGACTGTGTGACAACATATCCTTACGTAAAAGGAAGGACGGGACTTCGTCGAGGTTGGTTCTCCAGCGCTGGTATGAAATAACTTCAAGATATGTTCTACATACAGTGTATACCTAGGTAGAACGCCCTCGTCGCCTCTAATCCGATACACACGAGAATGAACAGAACGGCCACATGCCGCCAAGTGTCCAGGACTCCAGATGGCATGGTAAGATGCGGTCTGCTTTTCCTTCTTCACCACGACAGCAGCCGTACAAGTAAGCTGGACGCAGGACCCAAGACTTAGGACGGGGAGGTACAGCTTGCCCTGCGGCCCTTATTGGTACGATGTGCGCGTTAATTGCTGTGGTGTTACTCATGCATAGAGGGGCTGTATGAGGAATAGCCCCGAGAGGCAGGGGCGCAGCAGGTCCAAAACTTGGGACGCATGCACACTGACGGAACCGTCGTGGTTGCAGATGTGTCTGATGCCAGGGGGGACGTGGGTGTTTTCTGGGTGTACATCTGTACTGTATGGGAAGACAAGGGCAAAAGGGATAGCTCTCCGAGCCTAAATTATGGGGAGCACCGGATTGGTGTTTATTTCTTCAGCACCAATGGACACAGCTCAGGTCTCAGTACAAACCAGTACTTATCTTCCTTTAATTTCAACGCGCCGGGTAGAAGACGAACTCCCTGTGCGACAATCGGGAACTTGCTCGTCGAGAAGCAGCTGCCAAGCTGTCTCGGGGACTAGTCAGTCTTCTGACTGTTTCCTCTGGGACAACAATGGCGGGGTGGTGGTGGGGTGCGGAGTACACCATGCAGGTGTTTTGACGCCATCTTCGACGGCGGGATGTGAAAGGGCTAAACCCAGGTTGTCAGGGTTGTGTGTACAGGATATACACTCTAGGTGCACGTGTGGTGCCTAGGTATTTTCTCTTCTTCACCGTCTTTCAGCACTCCGCATTAGATGTGGTTTGCCGTTCTCGAGGGTGGGATTGGGCGAGTGGTGGCTGGTTCGGGATCTCGAGTAACGCATGTGCAGAGCTGAGACCCCATATTCTACTACGTACAGGTTCTCGTATCTACTCAGTGTGCATTTGTTAGGTGACAGCTAGAATTTTAACCAGAGCCAGGTATGACGACGACTGCCCGCCCGTTCCCATTGAGCAGAACTTGTAGACCAGGGGAAAAGTGATCGCCGCAAAGCTAAAGTACTATAGTCCTGCCATAGTAGCCCATCCCGTGAAAGAGGTAACGGTCTGGAGGATGACTGGGCTGGGCTGGATCGGCTGGCAGCATCACAGACTTGAGCTCTCTAGATCCCATCCCAGAAACGGGACGTGCAGCATGGGATAGACCTGCTACTCCCGTGCTAGTGATCGAGTTGGGGATCGTGATTCAGTGCGTGCTCAGTGTCAGAACTGGTTGGGGTACACTGTTGACGGCGACAGTTCCCGCCGTGGCGGAGGTCACTCGACCTGTTGCCAGGGGAAGGAGAACGGGCGGCGAGAGGGGGGCAACTGAGGATAGCCACACGCCGGTAGGCCACACAGGCCGGAGCCCAGATCTTGCTGCAGAGGCGATCCTTGTTGGCGGTGGGGATTCCCAGTCGACGGCCCCAGGGCGGCCCAGCCAAGTCGAGCCAGGATCCAAGCTGCCCGCGCCCAATAACGAGCATGCCATTTGGTAGCCATAGGTTTCTTATAAGTGGCCCATGTCCGGGTACCTGAAGGCTGTTGTTGTGCAGAATCTGTTGCTAACTCATGCTCGGGCACTCGTTATTTCGCTATATTATCTACTTATCTACACAGTAGTTGGCAATCATCTCTTGCGTTTCCCGTCTCTGTCCTCGTCCACTCAATCGTGAACTTGTTGTAAAACCAAACACTCCACCAACAGGCTTAAACGACGTCTACTTGTCTCTCGCCTAACCCCTGCACTCCTACCACAAACACGTTGACTGGACCTCCACTACTCCAGGTAAGTGCCGATGGCAGCCGCCCCTCCCATTGATACGATCTGTTTTTAGCTCCCTCTCTGCACTGCACCTTCCGCTTGCATGCAGTCAAGTTGCTGTATTCCTCTCGCGGTGCCAAATGTCTGAACAAGGGGGAGGGACTCTCTCTGTGCGAGACCAACAAGCTGGTCCTGAGTTTATCCATTTGCCCTGTGGTGTCGTTCGTTTGGGCCAAACCACACGGCCGAGTCATCCAGGTTGACTGTGGCCGTCCAGAGCTGTCCCTTATCACCACTTGGGAACAAGGTCCTCGAGCTGTACTGTGACGGCGGTGGGAACACGCCAGCTCACGGTTCCAGCTTGGGCTTGGGCTTGGGCTTCGTCTCAACGGCACCTCCGTGCCTTTAGCCCGCCTGGGAGAAAACTCAAATTGTGGTTCTTTGTCCATCCGCCCATTTCACGACATCCTGATTTGGCCGTTCCTGTCGCTGCAGAGCCAGGGGGGGAACCATCAGTTGGAACTTGGCGGGGCAGACCCTCACCATCTGCAAGCTTCCAGAACATTGACGCTCCTGCATGCCCCAATTCAGTCACGCTTGTTGGCCAGCTCAGCCCCAGTCTTGTCACAACATAGCTTCTCGTTGCGTCAACAGTACTTAAACCCTACCTCGCGCGCTCTTTTCTCACTTTGTGTTGGCGGGAAGTGGCTCACCGTATCTTCACTTCTGCCCGGGCTAACAGCTGCAGTTCTTAAGACTACCTAGGTCGACACATACATCCATCCTCTTATCCTTCTCCGACATACCACTTCTGGACTTAATTAGCATCCTCCCCATTGCACACTTCACCAGTAACTCAAGTCGACATATTATCTCGAACTCGAGCACAAACGAGATTGGAATCTTCTGCGACTTTAGCCACAACTTCACAATATCAAAATGTCGACCGCAGCTACTCAGCAGCCTCCGGCTATACCTCCCCGCCCATCTAGGGGATCTCAGGATAGGGACCGTTCCGACCTCCCTAGAATTCCACCACGTCCTGCTAGGCGCGGTCCATCGCCCAACCCCGACCGATACGCCCCATCTCCTCTGAATGGAGGTCTCCTCAGTCCGAACAAGAAGGACTCCCGCTCAAACTCAAATGGCGACCCAATTGAGCGAGTCAGAAGCGTTGATCTGCCGGCTGTTGTTGGCGAGGAGGGCATGGAATACGCCGCGCTGGCTGAAGAGGTGCAATCATCCCGCGAACCGAGTACTTCTCCCACGCAAACTCGAAGCGTGGACGAGAACATGAAAATCTACGCCCCGACGGCGACCATGCCTGCGTCAAGAGCCAAGCAACGCATCCAGCAGGTCACAAGGACCGACTCGGACAACGCGGCGGCTTTTGGTATCGGGAAGCCAAGCCAGGAACTTGCTACGCCGTCCAATCGTAGTCTGAAGAAGAAGGCCAGCACAGCTAGCGGTCTATCCCACAGCGAGTTGGAAGATGAGGAGCATGGCATCCCAGAAATTGGACAGCAGATCCCCTTGCTGAAAAACGCCGGCGACGTGCAAGCTCCATCCCCTGCTCCTGGCTCCGACGCGATCAACTCCCATAAGAGGAAGGGAAGCTCAAGGGGCCTCCCCCCTGGAAGCTACGGCCTGCACGGCCACAACGTTGCTCCTCAGGCCAAGCTCGAAAAGGAGTACTACAACAAGCACCCTGAGCTTCTGAAGCTGGAACACCACCCCTACCAGGCCGACCGTCCCACGGATTTCTCTTTGAGCAGTGAACAGCTTAACAAGCTGGTCAGGGACACCGAATCCACTGGTCACGGTGTTGGTAAGCCCTGGAAACGGTCCCCCCCCCCCCAAATCCATGATGTGATTCTAACAATTAAACAGGCACCCATGAGCATGTTGGCCTGCCCAGCGAACAAGCTGGCTGGGCAGCGTTTGACGCCAGCTCACGCCCTCAGTCGGTAAAGCCAGGCGAGAAAGAAGTGCATATCGAAGAGCCTAACCACAGGAGAAGCATTCTGCTCAGTGGTGACCCTGTTCCTGCCCCAATGCCGGAGGAAGGCACTGAATATACGGCGCCCATCTTGGCTGAAGATGAGGTGAGGAAGAACACCCCGCAGCGGGACCAAGTAGCATGCATCGAGCCCTCAAGGGAGCGCCGAGGAAACGACTATGAGGCAGACCCACCACGCAGTCGCCCCACCAGCCGCCCCACCAGCCGCCCGACCAGCTTGTACAGGGCGGATTCCTCTGAGATGAGATACACGCCCCTTGAGGACGTGGAAGAGTACGAGCCACTTTTCCCCGAGGACGATGAGGGCACTCCCAAAAAGAACCTCACTGCTGCCCAGATTGAGAAGATCACGCAGCGATTCCCCAGCAAGGACATCTGGGAAGACGCACCTAACAGCGTGCATCATACCGCCACAGTCTCGACGCCCGACCTGATGGAGCAGGTCCAGAAGAACGTGCCCTCTCGTGACCAAACCGAAACGCCGGCACAGGAATGGGCCCGCAAGCAGGAGGAACTGGCTGAGAAGGAATTGACACACCCCGATGCATTCCTGTGGCGTAACCAAAAGCCTACTTGGGTTGGTCACCAGTCTCACCTCTCACAGGAGTCTCGTCCCAAAATGGCGCAAAAGTTCCCCAGTCGCGATGTCTGGGAAGACACTCCAGACAGTCTGAAGCTCGAGACTACGGTGTCTGGGCCCCAGATGGAGCCAGCATCACCGGCGGACAACAAACCGCCCCAGATCCCGTATCGGCCCCGGCGCAAGTCCAGTGGCTCCCAAGACACGCCCGCAGTTCCTGAGCGACCCAAGTCCAAGTCACCAGAGGAGACATTACAAAAGCCCCAAATTCCGGACCGCCCCAAGCCTCAGGTCCCCGCTCGACCCGCGAAGGCGCCTGCTGCTGCCGCAACTTCTTCCGACGCGCCAGCTCCTAAAGCGAAGCCCGCCGTGCCTGCCAGGCCAGCAGGCAATAAGATTGCCGCACTACAGGCTGGATTCATGTCTGATCTGAACAAGAAGCTCGGACTAGGACCGCGAGTCTTGCAGCCAAAGGAGGAATCCAAGGATGAAGTGCCCGAGGAGCCAAAAGAGAAGGTGCCCCTGTCTGATGCTCGCAAGGGAAGGGCTCGCGGTCCTCAGAGGAGGGCCCCTGCTCCGACGACTGCTGCCGTAGCAGCACCCGCGGAATCTGCGGCCAAGACGCCGAAGCTGACCTTCTCGACGACTGTCACCATCTGGTCTCTGGACCCGGAGTCGGAGGGCACGATTCAGGTCGGAGGGTTGAGTCCAGCAGGGGAAGCGAAGGAGCCTAGTGCACCTGTCACTGATATACCTGTGGGGAAATTAGCGGCTCCTGTGGTCGAGGCATCTACAGAGGAGAAGCCCATGGCCGAGGACCTCAAGACCTCAGCGAAGTCAGAAAGTGAACCCAAGCTAGAAGAGACTGCTGGCGAGGTTGTCGACGCCGAGAAAGAGGAGGAACCGGCAGTGACCAAGAAGGAAACGTTGGCAACCAGTAAGCACCCACTTGATGGCATTCCATCTCCAGCACCTGACTAACAATTGTGCTATAGACATGGCAGGTGAAAGCGTCGAGGAGGCTATCGTGGAAGAGAGTCAGACTAGCAAGGTCGAGGCGAAACACGCCGAAGTGAACCCCGTTGAAGACTAACATGAGACTTCAACGGTGTGATTTCCAAAGCGTTGCTTCTAGTATTGTCGTTCGTTACATGAATAAGTAAACAAGCGTATGGAGAAGATGGGCAGAAAGCGCATCCGAGTGGTTGGATTGTTCCACAACAGAATACGTCAGGTAGCATTCTGGATTCTTGATGCCGACTTACTTTCATTCCTTTACAGTACACACCCAGCGCCCTCCGGCAATGGCCGTACGAGAGCGCGACATTGCTATCTGTTGTCGTACCCGGCCAAGATCACACTCACTGATACACACGCCATCTCCAACTAACAGAACAACAAGAAGCAGCTAATGTGCTGCCCTGTGCGTCCTAATCAAGGCTGACTTAAATCTGACGAGCGGTCACAATATTACCGCCCAATCGTAATGAGGGAGCAGTGACGATGTCGTATGTCATCTGAGCGGTGTCGTCGTCATCCATGTTGCATACTTTATGACTGCATGTCCAGGGGTCAGCAACTGCATGTCCAGGGGTCAGCACGCCGTGTCTCACACATCTTCAAGTGTAAGGGACTGGCTATCTCTAAGCAAGTAGCGTAGCAGCGTGGCGGATTACCGCAACCGCTGGACAGTCAAGGATCATCTTCCGTTTGTAAAGCTTGGAATGTGGTGAAAAAGCGTTAAATCAACAACAATATCGAACATACCATTGCCAAACATCAATGTATTCAACAAGCTTTTATGCGAATTAGTTATGCATGCTGTATCCGTGAACTCGTAGCTCAAATAAATGCCCAGTCCCGTTCCTTTCCAGTAGTTTAATCTCAGTTACCGGTACCGTTACAATGCTTTGTGTGTATGTGTGCAAAAGAACAACACCTTGAATGCCCTGGCGTGTCTAGCCTTTGGATCCTTGGCCCTCTCTCTGTCCCTGCCTGTCCGTGAAATTCTTTCTCATGCTGGACGAGCAAACCTGACTCCATTTACATATGGAAAGTCGCCAACTCTACCCCTCGAACCTCTTATCAGTTCTTGACCAGCGGTGTCACCCACCTACTTCTATCGTACAACAAGAAGCTCGTCATCATCGTCGTCATCATCGCCCTCAAGGACAACCTCCTGCTGCTGCCGCCGCCCCGTCGCAAGCGGGCCGTTCCAGGCCCGGGAAGCTGCCGCCGCCCCGTGTTCAGAGGCGACGACCGAGCCGGGCAGGCTCTCGCGGCCGGCCTCGCGGATCCCCTTGTCGGTGACGAAGCGCGTCTTCTTGCGGACGGGGGACCTGTCTTTATCGCGGAATGCTGACCCGCCCGTGCCCGTGACGGTGGTGGCACCGGTGGCGCCTCCCCCGCTGCTACTGTTGCTGGCGCCGCTGCTGCTGGCCGTGGTGCTCACGCTGTTGTGGCTCGTGTGCAGGGACAGCCTCTCGCCGGCCCTCATGCGCGACAGCTTGTCGCGCAGCGAGGTGCCCCAGCCGAAGCCGCCGGGCGGGCGGCCCGTCCCTGCAGCCGAGTGCAGCCTGCTTGTGGCGCCGGCGGCCCCGTATGTCGAGGAAGAGGCGCCCGGGGGCCTGGAGTCGAACGAGGAGCTGTTGGACGACAGGGTGCTGTCCTGGCGCTTGCGCTTGATGGGGCTGAGGGAGATCTTTGGGACCCCCGTGGTGCCGTTCCTCGAGGGGAGCAGGCCCAGGGACCGGGCGTCGGTCTTACGCGGTTGGTCTTGGTCGTCGTTGCCGGAGAGGGAAATGCCATTCGCGGGGAGCCTGACCTCTGGCTTGAACGTCGAGGACGACGGCACTGTCCGTGGCCCGCCCCGTATGCCATTGAGCCTCGAGGTGGACCGGGATCCCGCCCTTGACGTCTCCTGCGCCCCCGAGATGCGCATGTACTCCCCGCCCAAGCCGCCGCTGCCCATCTCGCCCAGCTTCTTGGCGATTTCCCTCTCCTTCTCCTGCGCCGCCAGCTTCCTCTTCAGGCCCTCGGCCCTCTCCCGCGTGTCGGCGATCCCGTCGCGGTCGATGAGTGACGACGCGCTCTGCCCGCGGCCGCCCCCGTTCATAAAGTAGCGGCTCCGCGTCTCCCAGTCGAATTTGCCATGTTCCTCTTCGACTTTTGCTCTTCTTTTAGCATCCTCGCTTTCCCAATGCCGAGTCTTTGAACGAGAACCCTTGAAATCACCGCCGAGCCCTCCTGTGCCGTTGACTTCCTGCCGTGCCGAGCGCGTCCGGGACAAGGCCGTGTTGGTGTGGAACTCGCAGTGCTCGGTGCGCCGGGCGTTCACCCAGCTGTTGCAGAACTTTCCGTCCGCCTTGACGGATTTGCAGTAACCTAGATCCCGCGCCGCACCAATCTCGAGGATCGTGTCGGCGTCGGAGTTGATCGTCAAACCAAAACGGCCAGTATCCGCACGTCCTGGTGGTGGTGGCATAATGTCTGGGTTGAGGATGGCCACGACGGTGCCCGTGGACAGTTTCCAGAAGCGCTCGAAGCCCGTGTTGAAGAGGAAGAGTTCGACCTCGTACTGCAGGTCGACGAGGGTCAGCACCATGTACTTGCCCCGCTCTGACTGCTTCATCTTCCCCGTCTCGGCGTCGTACTGAGGCTTGTGATGACGAGGGTCTGACTTGGAGGCCACGATGGCGAACACGACGCTGTCGACCACGTCGTCTGGGAGTGACCAGTCTGGAGCTTTGACCTGCCGTAGCAAGTCCTTGATCGAGTATGTCGCTTTCCCGGAAACAGCGCGGGCCACGACTTGGTGGGGCAAGATGCGCTTAGACAAATGAAATCCTGAGTAGACGTCGAACGAAACAGACGGTGACTTTGGGGTGTCGGATATGATTGAGGAGAAAGAACCTGCGACTTGAGATGAGAAGGATCCAGAGTTCGACGCCCCGTGTCCCAGGCGTGACGTTGTCCGTATATCAGGTGCTGTGTTACTGCGGTTTAAATGTCCATTCTTAGGCCTCTCGGATGGCGCGGTCCCGTTTGTGTCGTCTCGGGCGAATATTCGATCACGAGGTGACGGCTCGCTCGGTAGTACATCAACGGCAGCCTTTTTGTAGTCCTCCATTTCCTGCTGTGTCACGTTGAAAGCTGAGCTTCGCGACCTGGACGCTTTTGACCTCGCTTCATCACGTGTCTTCTCCTCCGTCCGAGCAGCAGCAAGCCTCTCGTTGAAGCTCAGTGGCCGGGGTTTGTCCTCCGTCATGGCTGGGGTCCTGGACCTGTGCAGAAAACCTGCTCCGGCTTGAGACCCCCCCGGGTCATCTGACGACTTGCGAAGACTTGGCGCCCTCTTCAGTGATATGTCCTTCCCTCTCAGTCCTTTGTCTATGCCGAGTAATATGCGGCTTGGGGATGTCTGCTCTGGCTGGGTCTGGACCTTCCTCACTGGCGAAGCTGGCACCTCAACGGCAGAATCTTGTGAGGGCGGCCGTGCTGCTGCATCTGTCCGCCTGATCTCTTTTATTCTCATGCCCGCCCGTCCCGTCGAGGCTGAGCCTGGTCTCGACCCCCTGGTGTTGTCCTGGTCCGAGTGCTGGCTGAATGACGAATGTGGGTCGTTCTGGGACCTGGCCTTGCCCTTCCGCAGCTTCTTCAACCTCAGCTGCGCCTGTATCTGCTGGAGTTTCAACTGCAGCGTCTCCTCGTCATCCTCCTCGTCCACGTCCACGTCCATCGGGTCCCCCATATCCATATGGTCGTCCATGTCCATGCTCATCGTCGGCTGCGTCGCGCCGCGTGAGGGTGGTCGGGTAGAACGTGGTTTGGAAGGCGACGGCGATGATGAGCGCTGGGCGAGTATTTGTCTGTATCGCTCGCGTCCACCGGGTGTAATCAGTAGGGCTTCGCGAGGGGATCGTGGCGGCCAGTGAGCCTCCAAGCCTGCAGCGTCTGTCCACGAGTCAGTTGGAACACCAGCATTGGGAATTTTTCCCTTTTAATGGAAAAAGACCCTACTGGATGCCATCCTACACGCTTTATTGTTTCATAAAATAATTTCTTCTCCTACAAATGGCTCGGGAGTGTCCCGATGTGCATCTGCACCCGGGTGTTGTGTGTTTGTGTTCGCGCCAAAACGTTTGGCCCAGGAGGGATTAAGAGGTATGTATCACGCCTACCTATAACAGCCGAGTTATATCACCCACCCCTAACAACGCCACGGTCCAGGACTTTGCAGGCGCCCGAGAGCAGCACATGGGAGCCAATGGGCGGGTAAGCGGGAGATCCTGTGGCTGATGTTTGTCGCTGCAATCAGAAACAAGCGGAAACGGCCGACTTGGAGTGGAAGAGGATATGTGATGTGTGTTGTGTGTGTTGTGTGTTGTGTGTGTTGTGTGTTGTTGGTAGACAGACTACCTAGGTACTTGAGTACTTAAAGCAGGTACCGGTATGTACTTAAGTGTTTGGGTCATGAGGCTCGCCCAGGACTGGACCGTCAGGGCCAAAGCGCGGATGATCGACTGATACTCTAAATTAGTCGAGGTGTGGCTGTCGTTCCGCATGCAACTCACGCCTTCGCCCTCGCTTGCCCCTCGAAACCGGATCCTACAGGAGTGGGCGCAGGGCGTCGCACAGATTACGGGTACGGGGAAATGGGAGGGGGCGGGGGGCCAACTGAGTTGCTGGGATACGCGACACCTGGACCGCGCGAACTGGACGCGACCCCACAATTGTAATAATACATGTAAGCGCGATGACAAGGACCCTTGGTTATTTACTTTCGGAGACGTGCCTGCCTGCCAGCCTGCTTCTAAAGTTTCAATAAGAGATATCCCCAATTGTGGGAGAGGCATCTCGTACCTTTTTGCATCTGTCCATATTGTGAAATATGGCGAGGACACGGTCAACAAAAGGCACCGACAAAGGGGCCAAAAGCTCTGGCAAAGACACAACTCCAACAGCGTCATCATCAAGATACTCCCAGCCAGCAGAGTCTGAGAGCCCAAGTATAGTCCTCATCTTACCAGAGAAGGCAGGCCCAGATGCAAGGGTCGTGTCGCTCACAAACCCTCGATACTCAAAACCAACACGTTACCTTGTGTGCCCACAGACCGGCGCATATGAGTTCGTCAAGATCTCAGAACCAAGGACGACACCCCGGAGCTGGCTCATCGAACGGAGCAATGAACGGAAATCAGCGTCAGGAGATGCCGAAAGGGACGAGAAGGCATTTCAGACACAAACAGCGAAACACGCAGACCTCTTCATAGCCACACCGATCGACCCATTATTCCTCACCCTCCCCGCCCTGGTGAAGCAGCTGTCTTCGCCCAAGCGCATGTTCCTATCCAGCGACGACCATCTCGACAGCATAGCAGAGGGCGCGGCACACCTGCGCGAGACCCTGAGATGGGCACAATGGCGCCAGTTGCTCGAGTCTCGCATGGCAACAGGCTGCGACACAGTCGAAGCAGGGGATGAGACCATGTTCCGGCTGAGCGAGGAGAAGCTGCTGGCTGAGTTGCTGGCCAAGGCTGGCCGGATGAGCGAGGGCGGCCTGCCGGCGAGTATGGAGGACAAGTTCGTGACCAAGGCGCTGGAGGCCCCCGTGCTGGGACGCAAGGCCCCCGCCGCGACGCCGCGGTTGCAAACACTGGAGTCTTCCGAGACGAACGGTGCAGACTCTGGCTCAGACACGCAGGTGGAGTCTCAGACGTCCGTTGCGACGTCTGCAACGTCCGCCTCTGAGGCTTCGACTGCAGCGACCTCTGTGGCAGACGACGCCACCTCAGCAATCCAGGCCTCGCCCGAGGTGGTCAGGCTCCAGCGCCTGCGGGTAGCATTTAACTTCATCTGCTCAAGCTACGTGCCGCCGGCTTTGTCAGCCGTGCTCAAGAAAATGTTGGCTGGGGGCCAGGGCAAGGGCGTGGACTTCAGGCCGCTCGACGACTACTTGGGGGAGCTTACGAAGCTGCGGCAGGAGGCAATGATGGCTCGTTCGGCGGCCGACTACAGCCGGAAGAGGGCAATGGACGAGGAGGACGAGGACCGCAGGGAGAAGAGGCGCAAGAAGGAGGAAGAAGAGAAGCGGAAGAAGGCTGGGGAGAGCAGGGGCGTAAGGGACCTCAAGAAGGTCAACACCTCGGGAATGAAGAAGATGAGCGACTTCTTCGCAAAGAAGCCCAAGGCTTGAGCACACTGCCTGCAAGGGACTGCCTGACGAGGCACCAAACATCTTGCACGTATGTACGATATTCGTTTGGATGAGCACATGTCGTTGGATGGCGTTGGAAACACCAAAAGGGGGTATCATTCAATGCAGGTCACACGAATAGCATAATACGACAGACAAAACGAGAGAGCGGCCTCCTCGCCCTCCTCGCCCTCACCGCACGCCCCTGCTGCTTCCCGTGCCTGTGCCCGTGCCCCTCGTGCCCCTCGTGCCCCTCGTCGTCCGCGAAGCCCCGAAGCCCCTTCCTATCTGTGATCCGCCCCGCGTGCTGCTGGAAGATGTAGCGCCGCCATAGCCGGAGCTCGTGCCGCTGCCCCTCAGTATGCCACCCCGTGTCCCACGCACGCCCCTGACGCCCCTCACGACGGAGCCCCGGCCGGCAGCGGACCCCGTGCCTGCCATGCGCGCCCTATCCTGATCCTCAGCCTTGTGCCGGGCCTCCTCGGCTGCCTTGCGCTCAAGCGCCTGTTGGCGGGCCGCGGCCTCGGCCTCGATGTCGTGCAGGTCCTGGGTCGAGCCCTTCCAATTGGGGTTGAGGATGAGCCGCTGGTTGTGTTCTGTCTGGGAGAGGATGCGTGTCCACGTGTTTAGGAGGGTGGAGGCGTTGTCGACGGTCTGCGAAACAGTCTGCAGACGGATGGGTGACTGTGTTAGTTGGGCTGTACATTTGGCGTACTGGTAGGCACAATGCTGAGAGGCCTGATGCGGGGTGATGTGGTTGACTTACGCCCATGTTCCCCTTAGCCCGCTCGAGCGTCCCGATGACGCCCTCAATCACCTCGTTGATGTTGCGAACCCCTTCGAGCTCCCGCTGGAGCTGTGTCTCTCGGACCTCATCGGCATCGAAGGGTTCCTTCTCCTTCCCGCCTGGGCCGGGGGTTGGTGTTTTTGGGGTCTTTGGGGTCTTGGGCCTATCGTCGTTTTCGGCCATGGTGGTTTGTATGGGTTGGTTGTATTGGGCCCGTACTTGGGCTTGGGCGATGACGTTGCAGACAAGGCTGAATCAAGGACTGCTATTCTATTTTGGACTGACGCGTAGTTTGCTTGCCAAGACCACTGCCAAACGCGAACAAGACGCGTTGGGGAACAACAGGAATTGATTGGCTACGAGGAAGTGGGGTGGGCTGGGGATGGCCCAGGCCCCACTGTAACCAGCTCAGCTCTGCACATTGTACAGTACCAGCCATTCTATTCTTCACCAAGGCTGCCCATCATCCATCATCAACTGCAGCATCAATTCAAATCCCTATTTATCTGGCTTCCTTCCCATTGTTTATATTTGCTCTTCAAAGCTGGTTATCTTCTGGGAATAACCTATAAATGGTGGACACTACTACTCTACTGCACATGTGCTGGGTAGATTGATCTTCTTTACAGGGCTTTTCTCTTTCCTGTACTGTGTCCAAGACGGTGACCCATCAGGAGTACCCACTACTTTTGAACCACCCCAGTCCACCAACCGACCCACCTGCCTCCTTTCAAGTCTCAAGCTCTGCATCTCCCTTCTCCCAAACCCTATCCTTTACCGCTCTTCCAACCTCCCCCTTCTCTACTCATCCTCTCCCTTTTATCAGCTCCTAACCCTCTACCCTCTACATTTTACTTCACTTTGACGCGACACTCGTCCGGTCTGGCTCCTCTATTCACCCGAAAGCATTGACATATTAGACGCTTTGGCGAGTTCCTAATTGACTGCTGCTGCTGCTGCCTTGTCGCCTTGCCGCGTCCCCACATTTCTTAAGGCATACCTCCCGCCTGAAGTTGACCTCCCACGCGCCTGACAAACGGACACACCAACACACACCATGGCGCCTGTATCAACACCCCCTCCGGGCTCACCTGCCAGTATCAACACCCCTCCTACACCCCGCCTCGGTGGTTTTGATGACGATTGGGAGCCTTACACTCCCGTTCGCAAGTCGGCACGTATCTCGTCGCAGCGCACCGCAGCCAACCGAACACCATCACCTCACCTGTCCGGTCGCGCCCCGACAGCTCGTCAGGGTCGCGGTTCACCTAAATCAGACTCAGACAAGAAACATCAATCCTCTCAAGCTAGGTCATCATCTAGCATGACTTCACACCCTGCTACCGCGTCGCCGCAGAAGAAGCGCCTTCCTGCGGCGTCGCGCGTGTCGTCGGGGTCGTTGACCGCAGAGGCCATTCGGCACGCTGCTACCGCCCTCGGCCAGTCGCAGAGGATGGATTCCGTCACCAGCGCCCCGAGTCAATTGGCCCACATCATGCCCACCCCCGCCAAGACCCCCTCGCGCAAACATGCCGAGCAGAATGAGAAGACTGTCAACGCGATCGCGCGCAACCTCTTCAGCAAGCCCCAGAGCCCCAAGAAGACGCGCACCAAGCAGTACAAGTTCGACAGCTTCGATGCAGAGGACCACACCTTCCAGATCTACACCGACTCCCAGGACCGCCTCCCCGCGCCCGATGTCACTGATGATAACCCCTTCTACGGCGAGGCTGGCATCGCCGCCTCTGCGAAGCCTGTTCGCCGCAGCTCGCGCCACAGGAAGAACATTGTCGGCGCCAGCGTCTCAGAGCAAGTCGACGAGGTTGTCAAGCGCAAGGACGGCATGCTCTACGTCTTGTAAGTTACCCAATTACCTTTGATATGTTTTTCGCTCCCTACTAACAGTATTGTAGCCGTGGCAAGAAGATCTTCAGGAAGTTCTCTGAGGACGAGGCGTCTAGCTCCCGACTCGACGTCAAGCCCCGCCTTCTATTCCCTTCTGCCAAGAGTCACAAGGAGAATGATCTTGCCCACGATAATGAGGAGGCAGACACCGATATCGAGCAGCCCATTGCTGGCACGGCCGAGGTCGTCAAGGCCAATGTGTCTAAGCCCAGAGCCGAGACACCCGTCGAGGCCGTTCCGGCCAAGATTGACACCCCCGAAGCGCCCAAGTTCGCACCCGCCTCGCCTCCAAACACGAGCCGTGCCACTAGATCCAAGAAGATCCCTATCGAGCCGGTTCCAATCAAGACCAAGCGCGCTGGCAACCGGAGCCCCTTTGATGGCTGGCGTCGTACCAAGACTGCCTCCGAGGGCTCTGTGAATGGCCAGAAGCGGCCTGGTGAGCCGATCAGCGCGCCCTCTGCGTCCAAGCGACCCAGGACTTGAATTTGAGTTTGATGCGTTCGGGACTCGAGAGTCGAGTCATTTTGTCTACTTGTTTTATTACTTTATGAAATTTGATTCATAAGGAACAGCATCTTCCACCGACGGAGAAACGGAGTATGGCAGCAAGGGGATTGTTTGGCGAGCTCGAGGAGGCTCCTGGGTACTCTCCGGGATGTTGCGGTGTCACCGTGTTGCGCAGGAGGTTTGGAATGTGCTCTTCTGTGAGACTCTTGGAGAGGTCGCTCATATCACCACTCGACTGTCGGTCATTTGCCATTACAGCCTTTACAAAATGCATTGCGAGCAGAAGTACTTGCAGGTAGTCTGTGGTCTGCCAAATATGGGTTTTTCATTATGACATTGACTAGGGAGCAAGGGCAAGGGCAAGGAGTTTTGGACTGATTTCTGCAGGCATGTCTGGAAAGGGAAGAGATCAGATAGATAATTTTTGACTTCATGGATTCGTTTCTGAATTGCGCCATGCGGTGATTACCATGCATGTGATTATGACCAGTTCTGTGGGAGTTGTAAATTGTGAAGCCATTCTGGGCTTGTCTCATTCAGTGAGCAAAGCCAATCAACTCGATTCTCGCAACATGCGAGTCTCGGCCCAACCATGAGACAAGAAGCACGTCGTTCGTTATTTGCCGTGGTGCGAATTGGATTGGCATCGAGCTCGCCAAGTCACATTGAATTCGGCCGGTTTGCGGACCACGAGTCGCTGGCCCCACCCCCGCAATCCTCATCTGCGTTGGCAGCCGGTTTCTTTTCACTGCTCGAAATAACACAACTTTTCTCTGGTGTTCTCGTTCTACGTTCTAATTTTTTAAGCTTAGGACTTACTTCTCTTACCGGTAAATTGTCTCGTGATACTACTACTACTACGCTGCATTTCCACTACCAGTCCGTTTGAAACATTTTGACAGTGCTTCCCTCCGTCAACAAGACCCACGTTCGAAAGGCGCCGCCGTAGCAGCAATAGCAGCAGCAGACCAAGATGCACATCCTCGTGACCAACGATGACGGCCCCCCGTCGACACACTCGTCCCCTTACGTCCACTCTCTCGTACGCGAGCTCCAGGCCGCAGGCCACACGGTATCCGTCTGCCTCCCGCACACACAGCGGTCGTGGATCGGCAAGGCACACCTGATCGGCCAGACCCTCACGCCAACCTACTACCGCCCTCCCACAACCTCGACCCTCCCGGCGGGGCTGGGTTCCGAAGACGACATCGGCACGACGCACAGCAGGCCCTCGGGGGACGGCAGCGTGGAGGAGTGGGTGCTGGTGGACGGCACGCCGGCCTCGTGCGCGCAGATCGGGCTGCACCACTTCTTTGGCGACCGGGGCCCCGTCGACCTGGTGCTCTCGGGCCCCAACTACGGCCGCAACACGACGGCCATGTTTGCGCTGAGCAGCGGCACCCTGGGTGGGGCCCTCGAGGCCGCCGCGTGCGGGTACAAGTCCATCGCGCTGTCGTACGCCTTCTTCACGCGGAACCACGACCCGGAGATTGTCGGCGCCGCGAGCAGGCACGCCGTCCGCGTCATCGAGGCCCTCGTGAGGCAGTGGCCAGCCGACGGCAGCGCGGATGTCTACAGCGTCAACGTGCCGCTGGTCGAGGGCGTCGAGCAGCGCAAGACATTGTGGGCTGGCCTGCTGCAAAACTACTGGATCAAGGGAAACAGTGCATTCGAGGCCATCGACGGCGACGGGGCCGACGGGGCGGACGAGGAGGAGGAGAAGATCCGCGAGGGCGCCAATGGCGAGGCCACGAGGCCGCAGGTCGACGGTGGGGCTCAGGTCGGCAGCGGGAAGAAGGGCCACCAGCACAAGCACTTCAAGTGGGCGCCTAAATTGGCGGATGTCATGAAGGCGGTGGATGACGCGCCTGCGGATTGTGACGGGCGGGTCATCAGGGACGGGCATACCAGGTTCGTTGATGACTGCAAGCCAAGCTGTTTGACCACATTGCTAAGTTTTGGATTTTCCGCAGCGTGACGGCATTGAAGGCCAACTTCCTGCACGCCAATCAGAGTGTGCAAGGGCAGGAGCTGAAGCTGTGAGTGACTTGATTCCCGGAGTACGAGCATGAAAGAAACGAGCCAGGTGTCTTTGGGCACAACACACGCACATATATCGAGACTTGGGGGCTTTTTCTTTCTTTCTCCATAGGTCCCCGGCCTGGTTGAGCGCTTGGACATAGAGTCATAGAAAGCATGCTAGAAATAGACAGCGTTTCTGCTCTCGACCCCGTCAGTCCATCCACTTTCCCACCGAGACTGGATTCTTACACTTTTGTCTTTGCTCCGGCTTCAGGGACCAACATGAGGCTACAACGTCAGCACTACCACTGAGGACTGCTGGTACATTCGGCCCAAAGACAGCAGTCAAGCCGGAGGAGAACCAGCCTGCAGTCCCTACACGCGAAGGCTCAGGGGAAGAGGTATTCGCGATCGTCGACTACGAGGACGCCTACGTACAGCCAATCATCCTCTCAGTCTTGCAGTCTCTGATTCCAGCCAACCGGCTACGTCTTCTCTCACCGGACGCGTCCCATAACCTGGCGGAGCAAGTGCCCAAGGGCGCCAAGGTGCTCCAGATCAGGGCGTACGAGTCCATCGACTTTGACCACGCTTCGGCGAACCCAGCGACGTCTCTCGTCAACAGCTATGTCATCCGCAAGGCCCTCATCAGGAAGCACTTCCTCTCGACGACGGTAGACCACTGGGTGGCGAAGAACCCGGCGTCGCCCCTGAGGGGCCACGTCAAGGCCAGCGAGCCGTTCGAGGTCGACTATGCCGAGTTCCTGGACGACGCGCTGGACGAGACGTTTGACCTGCGGGCGAGCCTAGAGCGCAACGGCGGGTTCGCGCGGCCGGCGGAGAGGGAGTGGTGGATCCTCAAGCCAAGCATGAGCGACCGTGGGCAGGGCATCCGGCTGTTCTCGACCATGGAGGAGCTCCAGGGCATTTTTGACGGTTGGGAGGCAGGGATGCCGTCATCCGACGATGACGAAGAGGATGACGAGGAGGTCGGCGACAGGAACGGGGCTAGGGCTGACGGCGATGATGACAGAGACGGCATCACGACCTCGCACCTTCGCCACTTTGTCGCGCAGCCGTACATCCACCCGCCGCTGCTGCTGCCCGAGTGCGACAACCGAAAGTTCCATATCCGCACGTACGTGCTGTGTGTAGGCGCACTCAAGGTCTATGTGAGCCGCTCAATGCTGGCCCTGTTCGCCGGACGGGCCTACTCGGCGCCCTGGGACAAAGATATTGGTGGAGGGGCCGGAGACGATGGGTCAGAGGAAGACGAAGGCTATCTCGATGCGCACCTCACCAACACGTGCATCCAGGGCCCCAAGGCGGACGCGGGCTCGGTACGGCGCTTCTGGGACGTACCAGGACTGGATGACGCAGCCAAGAATGACATCTTCACACAGGTGTGCACCGTCACGGGCGAGGTATTTGAGGCCGCCGCCAAGGCCATGATGGTGCACTTCCAGCCGCTGGGTTTCGCGTTCGAGGTGTTTGGGCTGGACTTCCTCGTGGACGCCGCAGGGCGCGCGTGGCTGCTGGAGGTCAACGCGTTCCCGGACTTTAAGCAGACCGGGGACGAGCTGCAGGACGTCGTGGCTGAGTTCTGGCAGGGGGCGGTGGGCCAGGCCGTCGCCCCGTTCGTGGGAGCAGTGGGGGTTCCTAGCGACAGTGGGGAGGGGGATGGGATGGTGCTGGTCAGGGACGTTGATCTGGGGAGGAGGTGATTTTGGGTGGTGTGATGTTACGATGGGGGCCACCACCATGATGATAACTGAGGCTGAGCAGGTCCGGTGGCCCGCCGGTTCCCGTCCAAGCTCCAGCACTGACCAGGTGTAAGACGATATTGCCCTGAGATGTGGAGAGAGGTTGGGATTGCTACACTTGGTGGCGATATATCACTGCTGGTTGTCAAGGGATGATTAGCATTGCAGCTACAGGAGCCTACCCTAACCGTAGGCGTGGACACCTGGAGGAGAAGATGGACGTGAGGCCACTCATGCGATCTGGCAGATTACGTTGGCGATGCTGCCATCGACTGGATCTTGAGACCGGAAGATGCCTTGTGGTCAGCGAGACACTAGCACGCCGTGGCGACTTGTTTGGGGCTGTGCGTTTCAGCCAGAGCGAGTAGAATGCTGTGCGACGGTGCCAATCAATAATCACACAGAGAGATGCCGGTGCACCGCGAGCTTCCGACGGTAACGAGCCATTACGTGAGATTGCAGTAAGAGTAAGCGGTAGTAAAGTGGTGATGATTGCATAATAGGGTAGACCTCGGGACAGTGCTTCGTCACAACATGGACCACTTTACACACCACAGGTGAACAGCTGTTTTGCCCACCTTATTTGCCCACCTCACATGACCAGTAAGTAATTTAGACAAATTCGTCGTACAAAAGCTAGTCTCCTCTGCATGATGCTTCAAAGATCACGCGCATGCTTCTGTTAAGCTCGGATATCATATCCGCCACATTTTTCGCTGTGCATCAATCACATCTGGAATTGGAGAGTTAAACGCCACCCAGGGCAGGCTGCACCTTAGTCAGTGTACGCGGACTACAGTAAAGCACTGCGGGGTGTGGGGGCTGTAAGAAGTTGTTGTGCCTTGGGCGGGCGTTGCCACTGAGGGAGATATGTTTCAAGGATGGGTCGAACACAACAGCCGGCCGCATGTGGAGGCTGTCTTTATATTACTGTGCTGTGGAGCAGACGTCAAGCCCAAACAGACACAGCGAACGTTGACTTGTCGGATCATTGATGAAGCATAGCGCTAGTGAGGAGAAAATGCCCAATCAGGTCTTGCACAGCCTCAATGTACCACCTGAATTGCTGGGCAAAAGACAAGCCTACACAAGCAATTGTCCAAGAAGGCCCGTCGATCGTCAAGCACTCTTGCCACGGGGCTTGAGGAAACCGGACAGCCTGTCACCAAGACGGCCGAGACTTCGCGGCATGGGAAAGCCCGCGAGCTTATTTGAATGGGGTGCGCAGGTGGGTGGGTGCGCCAAGAATTTGCTTGGCCACTGCAGCAAATTTGTACATACTGCAACAGTAGTATAGTCTCGATGCTATCTGGGGTTTTGTGAATTCTGACTGTAGATCTGGGTTTAGATAAGCAATTTGAAACTTGATACGCCAAGGACTCTTCGATGGGCGATGATGGTAGTACTGTGTTGATGATGAGTGGGAAATACAAGTTCTGCACTAGGATCTAGACTAGTTCCATCAGGACTGGGGGGCCCATCTAGCCTACGGAGTACTTACTCCCTTAGGGGCACCACATGTACATCTCGTCCGGCAAACGGGGGCAAAAGTGGTTTTCGCTGGCCCATCTTGAGGTGGCGAATCAGTTGGCTGCTCAAGGCGGGCTTGAGCAGTGTAACGTGTCGTGCTTGGGGCTACAATTTTTCTGTCCTGTCACAGACGAGAATAGCGCCGTCGTGCACAAATGGCTTGTCTTAGGACGGCGTGCATTGCCATCTATCGCAGGATCCAGCAGTCCGGATCGGCTCATCCCTCGGCTGTCTATAGTACGGGAGCAGGATCGGTGACACGATGGGCCGCAGAGGTGCATCCTCATGATGCCTCCGAGTTAGCCTGGGATATCTTTTGCCACTTAGGTGACGACGGCGAAGGCGTGTGACCGCCAAGGTATCTTGTTGATATCGGTAATGTGCCCAGAGGTCGCAGACAGAAAGTGTTTCGGGCGGGTCGCCGGGTGGACCCCCCTCCGGCGATCAATGAAGTCGAGCAGCCCGGATCGGGGGCAACCCCGTGAGAGCCAGAGTTAGGACTTCTAGAATCATGTCAACAACACCACCAGCACCGGGGGCAGCACCAGGCCCAGGACACAGGCTAGGGCCAGTGTTGAAAGCGGGCACTGGTGGACTTCGGGCCTGTCATCCGAGCAACAACCGGAAGAGCCGTGGCTTGGTATCAGGCGGTCTGTACGGAGTAGTGGGCGCGAGCGTGTTGGAGCATGTTGGAGCGTGTTGGAGCCTGGAGGCAGCGTGGAGGCGGGAGCTTCAGGGGCGCAACCCGACTAGTCGATTCTGAATGTTTGGCGCCCTGAGGCCTGGGTGCAGGACGGCGTGGACGGCTGAATGCGAGCGGCTGGCTACTCCACCGGCCGGAGATGAGGGTCCAGCACTAATCACGGCGGCTGCGTGGATATCATGCCCTGAATCGAGGGCGGATGGGTGGAAATTGCGAGCAACAGTAGAGCGTTACCCTGAGTCTCTTGGCCATGGGGTTTGTCAAAAAACGGTGAGATGCGCCGGCTGACTGGATGGCAGTGGACGCTGGTGTTGCCGGTCCCACGACAACGATATCAGCAGAGCAGTAGTTTACTGCGTACACAGATTAGAGTAGAGTGATCATCAGGTGACATTTCCTCGCGGGTGGGAAGGGGCTATTCTTGGCGGTGCTGGGGCTTGCGGAGGCCAACGAGCGAGGTTCGTATACCACAGTAGAGAGTCTAGAGTCCAGAGTCTAGACACGCAGCCCATCCCGTCATTCTGTGCGGTAACCCACTAGTTACAGTGCAATGCCCGTAACCTGTCAGCCCTGTCAGCCTGTAGACTAGTTGAACTTCAAATGTTGATTGATGGAGCAAATGATGATGACGACGGCAAAAGGTAATCGGCCGTCCGTGTTCCTCAAGGTCCACCAGGCGGGCGGCGGGCGCTGGAGGCCCAAGAATCATCTCGCCTCCTCGTCCGCACAGTCATTCAGCCAGCGAGTCGGTATTGCAGATGACGAGACGGGTTCGGTTCTGGACTGAGACTGCCTAGGTCGATCAAGGCAAATGGTGGGAAACGTTTGCGGCCTCCGCGTGCTTGTCCCATGGCATGGCGCAGCACCAACCGCAGGAAGCCGCCGTCGGTCGCTTCAGTCTTTAGTCTAGGTAGTCAATGAATGGGTTGCTTGCCCGCTCGGTTGTTGAGGAGGCGGAGGGAGGAAGGCGTTGGAGGAGGCCGTCCAACAAAATCCAGTCGCTCTTTGTCAAGCAGCTAATTGTCAATCAGTCAGGCTGTCCGTTTCTTTACGCCTCGAGTCGTGAAGAACCCGAGCACATGCATTCTAAGGTTCTGACAAATGACCACGGTAGCCAATCGAAGACAGAACACAGAATGGGCACAGACAAACAGACAGACAGACAGACACAAAAAAAAACAGTGCCACAGTACCTAGGTATGCACAAGATTATAGTTGTTATCGGGTACGGTCAGAGGAAATTCCTTGGCCATGCTTGTTGCGGCCGTTGCCTATGAGGGCAGGAGGGCAGCTGCGAACGATAATGCCAAGAAGGCACGAGGGTCGGTGGTACCTAGGTACCGGTATGCCAGAGTTCCAATCAACAGGGACCTCCTGCAGCCAGCCCTGCAAGAGACTGCAAGCGCAGGCTGGGCACACTTACACAGCCACGACGCTAGGGGTGGAGGATCCATACTCCATGGCTCCCTGCTTCCTGGCCCCCTGCTCCTGTCTCCATACCTGCATCCCTGTCGTGTAACTTCTTCACGTCTTGTGTGCCCTGCTGTTGTATGTGAGATTGTAGTGTACGGGGTAGTCTAGGCTATCTGTACCCAATTCTCTACTAACCGCCTGCTATTACTACACTCGGCACCCACTTGGTGCTTCCTTTCCCTTCTCGTCTATTTGTTTGTTTGCTCGCTCTGCCCTGCCCTGCCCTACACTCCCCCTACATAGGACAAGCCAACCCGTCCAACCGTCCTTGTCCTGTTGACTGAGCCTGGTACCTCTCCGTCCCGGAGCAGCATGTTACTGTAGGCCGCAACTTGCATACCGCCGGTACTCAGGTGCGAGCTCCGAGCCGCCAACCACGACAACCAAAACCTCCACCATGGCTCCCGGTAGGCCCAGAGCCCCTACTATCACCATCGATACCACCGCCGTCAGTCCCACTTCCGAGGCCGGCGACGTCGATAATAATAATGATGCCATCGCCGACGCCCAGCATGGCCGTGGCCACTCCCCAATCTCTCCCTCAGAGACACACAGCCCCTCCACCGTCGTCGATCAGACGGTCCAGACATGGTCATCCCAGAGAATCACCGTGGAATCTTCCGATGGGGCCACACGCTCCCAGGTAGACACGGAGCCGTCCTTCGAGAGCAGAGAGGGTCGTCCGACTAGCCCTCACAACGTGTCCAGCCCTATTTCCCGTGCAAAGGACCCCGCTCAGACTTTCCTGGCCGTCCCCAACCATGGCGGCCCCCGTTCCAGGCAAAACAGCGTCGACTCCGCCGACGAATCCCATCCGAGATCTTCCACCCAGGTTGACACCAATACCACTCTCTACCAGAGCGAGCAGGGAGAAGCAAAGGCCAAGGTTTCCATGGAGCTTGACCACGCCCAGGTCATGAACGACCCTAATGCTCTCAAGCCTGATCAAGGCAAGGAAGCAGAGTTCGAGGTGGACAACAACCCCTTCGCTTTTAGCCCCGGTCAGCTAGGCAAGATGTTCAACCCGAAGAGCCTTTCGGCTTTCTACCGCTTGGGCGGACTGGTGGGAATTGAAAAGGGCCTGCGTTCCAACCGATCAGCCGGGTTGGGTGTAGACGAGAAGCAGCTGGACGGCGTGATTACTTTTGAGGATGCCACCGGCACCGACAAGCTCAACACCGAGGGCGCAGGGCCCACTCAGCCCCCGGTCAGCACTGCTCAACAAGACGCTCACGACCGAGAGCAGAACTTCGGCGACCGCAAACGTGTTTTCAAGGACAACAGGCTCCCTGAGAAGAAGGGCAAGAGTCTGTTGCAGCTGATATGGATCACCTACAACGACAAGGTGCTCATTCTGCTGTCTATTGCTGCTGTCGTGTCTTTGGCCATCGGCCTGTACCAGACCTTCGGAACGCACCACGCTGCGGGCCAGCCAGCAGTCGAGTGGATCGAGGGTGTAGCCATCATCGTTGCCATCGTGATTGTCGTCATGGTCGGTTCTCTGAACGACTTCCAGAAGGAGAGGCAATTCGCAAAGTTGAACAAGAAAAAGCAGGATCGGATAGTCAAGGGGGTCAGATCTGGGAAGACGATTGAGCTGAGCATTTTCGACATTCTCGTTGGAGATGTACTCCATCTCGAGCCTGGCGATATGATCCCGGTCGATGGTATACTGATCGAGGGCTTCAACGTGAAATGCGACGAGTCCCAGGCGACCGGAGAGTCGGATATCATTCGAAAACGGCCCGCGGACGAGGTCTATGCTGCCATCGAAAACGGCGAGAACCTCGCAAAAATGGACCCATTCATCCAGTCTGGCGCGCGTGTCATGGAAGGTGTGGGAACCTTCATGGCCACTTCTGTCGGTATCCACTCGAGCTACGGCAAGACTCTCATGGCCCTCAACGACGACCCCGAGATGACTCCACTCCAGTCCAAGCTCAACATTATTGCCGAGTACATTGCGAAGCTCGGAGGTGCTGCTGGTCTTCTGCTGTTCATCGTGCTTTTCATCGAATTCCTGGTCAAACTGAAGAACAGCACTGCGACGCCTACCGAAAAGGGCCAAAACTTCCTCGAGATATTTATCGTCGTTGTTACTATCATCGTCGTCGCTGTGCCTGAAGGTCTCCCCCTGGCAGTCACCCTCGCTCTCGCTTTTGCGACAACTCGCATGCTGAAGGACAACAATTTGGTACGACACTTGAAGGCCTGCGAGGTCATGGGCAACGCCAGCACGATTTGTTCAGACAAGACCGGCACTCTCACGCAGAACAAGATGCAGGTCGTTGCGGGTACAATCAGCACATCTCACAGATTTGGCGGTGCGCCAGCTAGGGAGGGCCACGAGCCAGTACCCTCTGGGACGTTGGATGTCAGCGCCCCTGAGCTCGTCAAGACGCTGAGCGCAGACGTGAAGGAATTGCTCAAGAACTCGATATCTCTAAACTCGACGGCCTTTGAGGGTGAGGTAGATGGGCAGATGACTTACATCGGATCCAAGACCGAAATGGCGATGCTCACCTTCGCCAAGGAGCACCTAGCTATGGGACCAGTTGCGGAGGAGAGGGCAAACGCCAAGGTCCTTCAACTCATCCCTTTCGATTCTGGCCGCAAGTGTATGGGTATCGTTGTCCAGCTTTCGGATGGAAAGGCGAGGCTTTACGTCAAGGGTGCTTCCGAAATTGTCCTTGCACAGTGTACCTCGATGCTTCGCGACCCCTCCTCGGACTGCCGCACCGCTCCACTTAGCCAAGAACACAAGGACACCGTCACTAGCCTGATCGAGCACTACGCAACGCAGTCTCTGAGAACCATCGGAATTGTGTACAAGGACCTGGACAAGTGGCCACCACCGCGGGCTCGACGTGTCGAAGGCGAAAAGGATGAAATCTCATTCGAGTCGTTCTTCAACAACATGGTCTTCCTCGGCATGGTCGGCATCAAGGATCCCTTGCGCGAGGGTGTTCCGGAAGCTGTGAGAGACTGCCAGATCGCTGGCGTCGTTGTCCGCATGGTTACCGGTGATAACAAATTGACAGCCCGTGCCATCGCTGAGGACTGTGGTATCTTGCAACCCGACTCTATCGTTATGGAAGGTCCTGAATTCCGCAACATGCATCTATCCGAACAGCTAGAGATACTACCGCGGCTCCATGTTCTCGCACGTTCGAGCCCTGAAGACAAGCGTATCCTGGTCGGTCTTCTGAAAAACCAAGGCGAGGTTGTCGCTGTCACCGGAGACGGCACCAACGATGCACCAGCCCTTAGGTTGGCCGACGTGGGTTTCTCAATGGGAATCGCTGGTACCGAGGTTGCAAAAGAAGCATCCGCGATTATCCTGATGGACGACAACTTCAGCTCTATTGTCAAGGCTCTGAAATGGGGCCGTGCTGTTAATGATGCTGTCAAGCGTTTCTTGCAGTTTCAGCTGACTGTCAACATCACCGCCGTCGTCTTGACATTTGTTTCGGCCGTTGCTAGCGGCGATGAGAGTAGTGTCCTGACGGCTGTGCAGCTACTATGGGTCAACCTGATCATGGACACACTCGCAGCCTTGGCCCTGGCGACTGATCCCCCTCAGGACAGTGTGCTACACCGAAAACCCGAGCGTAGGACTGCGTCCATCATTTCGACAACAATGTGGAAGATGATCATCGGCCAGGCGATCTATCAGCTCGTCATCACATTCCTCATCTACTTTGGTGGCAACTCCGTCCTCCCCGGCGATGATGCCACCGACTCCCAAATCCAAACTCTGGTTTTCAACACCTTCGTGTGGATGCAAATTTTCAACCAGTGGAAGTAAGTACAGAATCCGTGCCCCCAAGCACAAACCAAAGAAGACTAACAAGACATAGCAACCGTCGTTTGGATAACCACTTCAACATCTTTGAAGGTCTCTTCAAGAACTGGTTCTTTATTGGCATCAGTATCATCATGTGCGGCGGGCAGGTTCTGATCATCTTTGTTGGCGGGCGCGCATTCACCATCGCTCCTGAAGGACAGACAGCTAGCATGTGGGGAACCGCTATCGTCCTCGGCTTCATCTCGATACCCATCGGTATCGTAGTCCGACTTGTTCCCGACTCGCTGCTCGAGAAGCTCGTGCCGGAGGCCATCAAGCGCAGGGCTCAAGGCAAAGTTCCAGACGTCACCCTCTCCGACGACACGGAGCGTTTCCAGAACTTCCCGGCCGAGTTTGCCGAGATCCGTGACGAGTTGTACTGGCTGAAGCGGTTCAAGGGCGGACGTGTTAATAATCTCAAATTCGCCATGAAGCATCCCAAGGAAGTCTTCTTGCCCAAGAGGAGCATGTCGCGACAAAACTCGAAGCAAAACTCTCGTTCCAATTCCATTAAGCAGCCGCACACGCCAACTCGGGAGAATAGTTTCGGCTCGAAGGGCGGCGACGCCAGTAGCAACGTCGGTAGCAACATCGGAAGCAACGTCGGAAGTAACGCCGGCAGCGTCACGCCGGACTCGAGGCGCAGGTCAAGGTCCAACCGGTCCAGGTCCAGGTCGAACTCGGTCCTGGGGGCGGCGACCCTGATGACGGGCATCGTGGCGGGCAGCGTCGGCGCGGCGGGTTGGTCGCCTATCGATCGGGCGGGAGGAGACTGGCAGCAGTTCCCCCAGACGAAACCGGCGCCTTCGCCACTGGGTGCTGGTGCATCCTCTACGAAAGGAGACGAGAAAGAAGATGGAAACGGCAACGGCAACGGCAACGGCAACGGCTCATGAGTGACTGTAAATACGGGATAGGCGTTATCATAGACAGTACATACGTAATTGCATGACTACATCGGGCGTTGATCAATCATCTCGCCTGATATTAACGGAAACACTTACTCTTCTCTTTTTCTTTACATTCGCGATATGCTTAAACGTCAAGTGAAACAAAACCCTGAATGGCGTGATCGATTCTGTTTACTCACTCGCTTGGCCAGGCCGTCTTTTCGGCCACGGCTATCTCTTGTTTCGCACGAAGACTCCCCACTGACTCAACTCGATCTAGAGTGCCCGCCAACCATCTCATCAACTACTACAATCTGGATATTCTATGTTGCTGTTGTGCCATTTTTTTTTTTGAGTGGGGGGGGGGGGTTGGGGGGTTGGGCTTTACAAACTTTAGAAGTACTATGTGCTGCTCTGCACAAGTGGTGCTGCAGCATTATCTGCCTATCTTCCTTCCTCCCTGTCTCTTTTTCTCTGCCATGTTTAGTAGACTTGAGTAGAACCAAGCGTTGTCTCTTTGCATGTATGCAGATGCCCTTTTGGGTTAGTAGAGGCCGCAATGAACAGGTCTGTGTAACCGTTATTGGGACTTTGTTGTGCCAATCAGCGAACTTGCCTGAGCAAGTTGACTTATTGTCAAATGGGAGGGTCATTTCTCAATTGAGGATGATTCAGAAAGTTACTTTTGTCTCTTCTTCTTTCTTTCTGTTTCTACTGTCACGTATTTGCAGAGCAAAGGGCTTCTCATTGCTTTGGATTTCATATGCCCCGTTGATTTGTACGGAGCTCTTTCCGCAACTACACTAATTCGATATGCAGATTTGTGTAACACGGACACAAAATGCTCTCCAGTGATTGATCCACGACTTCCATACGTATGTTGTACCCCCCCCCCCCCACCAACACCAATCTTTTTGAAAGACCTTGATGAGGGTGGTGGTGGTGGTGGTGGTGTTATCCGACGGCATGTGGTAGCGGGTTTCTGTGTTTCTAGTGACTGCATTAATACGAATACATGACGCCGTGGTGTTAGAGCCGATCTGCCTGATCGGGCCGATGAGCAGCCAGCATTTCACGACTCAGCGCCGGAGGTAGGCTTAATCACGGCCATGGCATCTATCAGAGCATCTATTTCGCCCTCCCTCTAGACGCCGGTCTGCTCCGCGAGGCACTCTGACAGCTTCTCCTTGGCTAGCCGCAGACAGATCTAGAATATGACGGTTACTGACTGGTTCATTCCAGCCTTTGGTGCAACAGAGCTATGTGAAAACCGTGGGGGTGGCCGCTTTGCAGTTGGCGAATAGTATGATGCTGTGGGGGGAATGACCTCCTTCACCCCCCAGGTGCGGTTGCTCAGACTCAGTGCAGAATGACCCCATGTGTGACTGTTTATGTAGCTTCTTCCGCCTTCTCAGACGATCACAGGCGGACAGTTTGGGCTGGCTCGGCCACCTTTCAATAACTGTGTCTTCGTAGTGCACAGAGCGGCCGAGAATGTCGTCTTTGCTTGATCTCGTCTCTGGCGCTGATCAAACGAAGGCACTTGTGCATGTGTTTCTGCCAGTCCATTGCCATTCTGCCAAATACGAGGGGGTCGTCACAGCTTGATCAATCCTACTTTTGATACAACAGAGGTGTAAGAGGCGATTCTGGAAGCCAGTACTTGTGACTTTTGAGCCCTTGCCCCGGGAATAACCAAGTGTGGGCCATTTCTTCACTTCATCGATTGAGTGGTAAGGCTCCATACCGTTCTCTCACCAAGTCGGCCCAATTCGCTCGACAAGTTGTGTAATTAGCACTGTATCTGACGTATGACCATCACCAGTCATGGAGGAGTGACGGCTTGACATTTCGAAACAAGGTCCGCCTCAATTTCCTACTGGCAGCGTCGCAGCATTGGTCGCCCCCATTGCGGTGTTTCTTTTCTCATGCCCACTCGAACATTTGAAGGATCTCAAAATTTACATGACGAGTCTTGTGTATGGCGGTGAGCGCCACGAGCGAACTTGGCATGGATCAGATCCGGTCGCCATTTTGTGATATGTGATAGATCCCGAGGTCCTCAGGCTCGCACAGTTACAGCTGAGCAAGACGCTGAGCCCTCTGGTTTGAAGAAGAAACGACACCTGCATTCTAGCCCACCGGTGTGCTAGGTCAAAAGCATGTTTCATCGCGAGAGCGGTGCATAGTTTACACATGTAGTCTAGGGATATCCAGGCAGCTGTTTAGACACATGACATGAGGGAATAGCCGTCTTGGGAATGAAGACGGACGGCGATTCTTGATACGCTTATTCTCGGTCTCTGACCCTTCAAGCCCTATGAGAGCGTCCCACTTCGAAATAAGGTTCATAATGCCGCGGTCTGTGAGTATCCAGTCCACGTGCTGCCTCTACCGTACTCCGTATGTCGTACACTAGACACTTTACAGCTTGCAGAAGCTTGCGGTGAAATCGCAGTGGCCGATAGAGAATATGCGGGCCCGAAACAAAACGAACCACTCGGGATGAGCCGCCCGTTGACAGCTTTGTACCCGGGTAGCCATGCGCTATAATCTGGTGGGGATTATGGGGAAGTAGCAGACCGTATTTGGGATGAGCTATGGCAGCATGATTCACTGCCCAGCACTCGCAACTTTTTCGAGGCACGTCTGCAGTCGACCGGAAGTGAAGGTCTCACCGGTGGACGGGCCGGCTTCCAATTCGCGGGTGTTGGATGAAGGAGACGATCGGAGGCGGTGAATCTGGGATTTTACGATGCCGCAAGGGTTTTGCTTCCAGCATCTCCGTTTGTGTGTTTTTTTTCCTGGCCCCGAATATTTCATCCAACGATTGCGAGCGACAAGGCCAGTTGGGGCTTGGTTTCAAACTTTGAGCCGAGTGTACTGGCGAATAAGTTCGACCGCAATGTGAGGGCCTCCACAACGTCAGAGGCAGACATCGCCCACGAGCTTTGCACGGGGTGTCCGCTGCGCGGCCACAGCATCCATGCCCCCAACTTCGACAGGACAACCTCCTATGGGACAACTTGCCAGAGGTCCACCTCCCGTAGGTTAATCTCTTAAAGACAACACACCAGAGCTAGGCAAACATCAGGGACTCTGTTACACCATCATCTAACTTGTTGAAGATGTGGCGGTTTTACGGTAATAGTGTGTGTGATAAGCAGGCGAGGATGGAGGCGAAAGGTGATCGTAAGACCGGCCATGCACACGTACGCTGACGGCAACCGGCACCAACAAGTTCGCAGAAGTAGATGTTCTCATCATGGACGAGATCCTGTACCATCCCGGGTGTCATCTTGTGCAAATGTTGCACAAGCCGGGCCGAGGAAGTGGCTTCTTCTAGTCCCTGTTTTCTTTTCCGCGACCAGAGTGCCCCCACGGGGTGATAGCGTCCCCCACGGCTGGGGACGGCGCCATTATATAAAAGAAAAGAAACGGTGGGATTGGGTCGCCAGGAAATTTGGGCGGGGGGGCGCGGCGTGTGTGTTTGTGGAGGAGCAAGGTGATGGCCACGTGCAGAAATGAGCAGGGTCAGCAACCGCGGGACTGTTGGATACAACAGCCAGCAAAACCCTGGGCGCATAGATGGAGCAAGTAGGGAGAGTCCCGGCCGCTTGGCTCATGTGTTCCTGTTGAGATGGGGGTCGGGGACAAGCAGGCAAGCCGGCAAGCAGACAGGCAGACACGCAGACTAGCTGACCACACGATAATGGTAGCGCAAGGCGGAGTGTCAGATTGTCTGCACTGTCCCCACCCGAGGCCCTGCCACGACGAAATGAAACGAGGCAGGCGAGAAAGAAGAAAAGAAGATGCATCTGGGCTCTAGAACAGATGAGAGTGGACAGCCCGAGCTGCCCAGCTGACTGAGGAACTGAGGAATTGAGGAGCGATCTGGAGGAGGAGACTGGCCAGCCAGACGGCGCATGGCGTTCGCTCGGTATTGCCGGATCCCCACGTTGAGAAGAGGCTGAAAGGGCCCTTCCAGACAACCGGAATGGGTCGGACTGAGCGCATCTCGCTTAGCTTAGAGTTGGGCACGTAACAAGATGGTAGATAGACTACTGTGCAGTCACTTACAGTTTGCGGGCTAGATGTGTGTACATATGTATGCAGCCTACAACAAATGTGGGACATGCATGGGTGCAGGACCAAAGCCCATCAACACGTTTCCGCCGATCTGCCTGCATTGTCGAATTGGCCAAGATGTGGCTACCAGAGGCGATTGAATTGCGTGTCAAGCCCGGGAGCCTTGCCACTGGTGATGGTGAGAAGCGCATCAGGTGCATGAAGTGGGACAGTTGCTGTGGGTGGGTTGGGTTAACTAGTCAAAAGTGGTGGTGAGGTTGTGAGTATAGCCCGTCTTCTCGGGACAGACTGGCGGGTACATTGGTGCGTGGGTAACATGGGTACCTTGCGGCAGTCCCACTTGGGCAGCTCTGCTGAATCATCATTGGGCAGACACCGACCACGCCTTCCCCACAACAGCCACCACCCTGGCCTGCCATTCTCATTCTGGAAGCTTTTCGCCTGTGTGGAATCTCCCGAGGTCGTCATCGGCAGCTGCCAGCACCTGAGCACCTACCAGCGATAGCGATATCTCATCTCAAAACGGCATCCTCCAACTTTTTGTGTGCCCAACTACCCAGCCAGTCTGCCAGTGCAGACTACTGTAGTTGCAACCACCGACCAGGTATTCTGATCGGAGACTTGTCCGTGGCCCCTGCAAGCCATCAACCACAGTACAGCACAGCACAGCACAGCACAGTACAGTACAGCACAGCGCAGGCGGTGCGCAGACGCAGCATAGCAGAGCACGGGGCAAGGCAGCACGCAGCCCCCGTCGCCGAGCCGGCCGCCGTGACGCATATCTCGAGTGACGAGTCAAGGAGAGACGGCGGATACCACTTCTCTTGACATGCTGCAGTCCGGGGTCGCATCCACCGCCCTCGCTGCCCACACATGTACACCCGCGCATCCACGCATCCACGCATCCACGCATCCACACATCCACACATCCACAATCCATGCTGCATTCTGCTGCCTCGCAGCCGTCATTTTAGCACTGAATCTCACACAGTCCACCCCCGGCCGTCCTGATTGTGACCTTGGACGTCCGCATCTGGCCTTGCCACCACCCAATCGCCGTCCCAGCCCTACTCTGGACTCTGCCGTGCTCTCTTGCTCATTTCCTGCGATATCATCAAGAGGCCCGTGGGCAGAACAGACCACACAAACACACACCAACTACTTACTGTGTACTCGACGCCCGCCCGGCCAGACGAGGCGAATTATTACTGCAGCCGCCTCACCTTGGAAGCAGGGACGGACTTACCTACCAAGTAGGTACTTGGACCAGCCGTCCAGGAACTACCCACACAACCCATAACCCCATTATCCATTACCCAAAACCCATAACCCATAACCCACTTTGCTTCTGCCGGTCCATTCCCGTGCTGTGCCTCCCGAGCCTCGACCAGTCTCCAACATCCCTGTGCCGACCTGCTTGAGCCCCAGCATCGGAGCAGTCTCAGGGCCTGCCCACGCGTGGCCACCCTTTGACCGTCTGACGCTTTCAAAATGTCGATAAAGTGAGTCCCCATCTCCTTCCTTCCACCCTATCTCCCCACGCGCCTAATCCCTATATGCCTGCTCTATGCTCTCATCCTAAGAATCCTCTCTCTTACCCCTTCCCCTCTTCGACACCTCCTTGTCTCCCACTAGTCGGGATATATCTCCTTGGCTTGGTCATAGCAAAGCACAACCTC